>JAAAQI020122663.1:0-15409 GCA_011800005.2 Stichodactyla mertensii
ATACTGTCTGATGAGTGCGTGAGCACGAAACTCGGAGTAACAGGAATTCTTGTCTCTTCATTTTATCTTTTCTAATACTCAACATATAACTGTTGTGATGCACAGAAAAGCTAACAAAATCAAAAATTATTATTTACATGTATGTGCCAAATTTCAATTGATGCGATTTCAGCACGAAAACCAGTAGTTTGCAACCATTCCCAAGAGCATCAAAAGACAAAGGCCTGACAGCCATGTTGAATTGGTAGTACAGACAAAAGGACCACATGTCTTAGAAACTTTTCATTAATTAATGACACCAACATGACTGTGATGGTGTAATGTGCAAACAGAGAATGCCAAACAAAAAGGAGAGAAAGAAGTGTTGGTCAACAGCAACAGTCAGTCGACAAATGGCTGACAGTTAGCCAACTGTTGGTCAGCATGTGTTGGCTGCTCATACATTATATTAATTTATGGTTTTAAAAAGTTAAATAATATATTTAGGTAGCAAAGATAGTTCAAACCTCTATATTTCCATCAATCAAGCCAGTGTCTATTGCATCAGGTGTTTCTTCATCTGTTCTTAATGGCTGAATTTTAAAGAAGGATGCAAATCATAAAATTTTTATCTCAAATAATGAGTATCAGTTTTCAAAAGCAAAATATAATATGCAAGGATTGGTAAAAAAACACTTTTAATGGACCAGAAACAAATAACTCAAAGCAACAAACTTTAGTTTGTCTGGAATTGCTTTGCATTTAATTCCATTTAGAGAGTTAACAAAAGCCTGCAAATAATATTTTCTGTAAGCCTGTCATATGTCAGGCCAGGGACAAAATTTGACTAGATTGGCAGCTGGTGTGGTCAGACAAAAAACTTTTCCCACTTTAAAAATTTGATAGAAAGACTATGTTGCCAGTCAAAACCTCAAATTCACATATTGTCCAATGACCAATGCTAATTTGCAGTGTTTATTCTAAAGCTACATGTATAGAGCTTTTAAGTTGTGACATATTTCCAGGTCCAATTTCTAATAATACTAGGAGTTTGTGTTGTTCCAGCACTCTGCCATTTCATGTAGTCATCTGAACAATGAGGAACTCACAGGTTCCAAATGTAGAAAGCCAGGTTATTAACCTAATTTTTTGCAATCCAGCCAGGGTTTGAATCCTAGGCCATTAGTACGGAAGTCTGAGACACTATCCACATCATACCTTTTCCATCTCTTTTTCCTTTTCCCTTTCCTGAGATTTGTCTCTCTTCTCCTTTCTCTCTCTGTCCTTTTTCTCTCTTTTTGCCGAATCTTCTCTAGCACCAGAGCTTTCTCTTTGCTTTTTCTCCTCTCCATTCCCATGTGTACTTTCTTTTTTTCCTCTTTCCTGTTTACAAAATACAAGATGCAATTAAGTTTATACAATACAATTGTCTGCTATTGATGATAGACATCTATATTTAATTACAAAATCAGCAGTAATAAATTTCAAAGCCACACCATGCATGTATAAATATCAATAGACCTTTCCTGAATTGCCTTATATCATTATAATGTCTTGGCTTGTTTATGAAGGGGATAGAATTGTCCAGAACAGTAGAAATTTGAACAAAATTCACTCTGCTAAGAAAAGTTTACTCTCAAATTGTCTGGTTTCCAAATATAAGATGTCCTGATGTGTAATACACAATATGTACTGTATTTGGTGGCTGTTCCTGCTTTTCTATGGTCCACAAAATGCATTTCAAATCATTGAATTTTCTATAGTGTTGTTGCTGTTCTGTCCTCCTCCCATGACCGTGATGCTTAGTGTTTAAAGAATAGATTGTTTTGATGTGATGTCCTAGTGATAAAGGTCAATTCACATGAATGACCATGAAACAACAGTTTTAAGTTGAGATTGGACTTATTACAATAGACCTCAAGTGTAATCTCCAATTGGAACCATTGTTTTGCGATCATGCATTCAAGAGAGTTTTGAGGTCTATTATACCTAATCAATAATCATCATTCTACATGTAATATACACAATACCTTTTTTGTACTACCACTTTCAGCACTTTTTTCCCTTTCTTTTTCTTTTGATATTTCTCTGTCTTTACTAGTTGATCTTGATTCTTTTCTTTTCCCATCTCTGCAAAATGTTTAAAGGAAGTTATAATACAGTAAATGTAATATTGAAATAAATATACAGCAGGAAACTCAAAGATGTGGCCAGTTTTTATCAGTCTTTGCTATCTACTATATTAGTTGAGCAAATATACTTCAATATGAAACTGTCTGATCTCACCAGCTAAATACAAAATTGTTTTTTGGCCACTTGTGTACAAAAGCATAAAGTAAAGCAAAGTAACTTTTATTTAACATTGGTAGTTCCTACGAGGTTGTTATCAAATATGGAAGCAGATGGTGTACACTTTACCCCCCACTCTCTATCAGTGCTCTGTTTTAATGGTATTTAAAGCTAAAGCTACATGGATTAGAGAGAAGTTGAAACAAGTGTGTGAGGTCACTGAGGATCGACCCATAGACCTCCTGCTTAGCAGGCAGCTCACTAACCAACTTGCTCCTTGAAAAGCATGCAATCAGCAAAAATCAACAAAATATACACTATTTAAGACTCCTAAAGCATAAACCATTTTAACATATTGGTATCTTTCTGGTCAGGAGTGGAATGATGAATAATACTTACGCTGAGCCTTTGCTTGGTTTACCCCCACTTAAAACTGTTTTTACTGCTTCACTGGTACTTTTCTGGTAGAATACATGTAAAAAAGTGTTACTAAATTTTTTATAGATCAGTAATTTAATGATGACTAAATGAATTTAGTCAAAGTTAAAACTTGAGGCATGGCTACGGCTAATATAATTCTTGGCAGATCCTAGCTTTGGCTGCCTTCATGGTGCTTGTTTCTACTGCTTATTACTAGGCATTTGCCTACTCTGTACTGGAATCCCTATGCCTTTTGCAGTCCACTGGTCAGCAGTTATCCAGAATCTGTGGGGTGCCCCTTCTCTCTAAGGGCTGTCATTGCCCTTGTGCTTTGCTGCAGCTTTTGCTTGAAGTATTTGCTTCCCCCCCCCCCCACCACTCCCAGGTAAGTATATACATAGAAGGTAAGTATACTTCCACTGACAGTGGTAAATGAGACAGGTGCCAGGTGGTGGACTGTGGGTGGTCGCCATGGTGACCACCTTACTGCAGGGAACACGTGTCCTACCGGATGGCATTGAGGCACCTATGCCGATCCTCATCATTGCCGATAAGGTTTAATTGAGCCATAAGTTAAAACTGCTTCTTTCCAATATGTAAACAAATCATAAAGTACAAGTAATTATTCCATCAAAAATTAAAAAATAAAATCAAAAATTATTTTCAAACATCCTTCCATAAATTTTACTTATGACCATGCAAACCAACTATGTACTAACCTTGCTGAGAACAATTTTTGCTAGTTCTTGAAGTAGCTCATTAGTTTTCTCTGGTTCATGTCCTGCAACAATTTTACTTGGTCTGACAGATAGACTAACTCCACTTACGATTACTGAAATGGGAAAAGAATAGGGTATTTTCATGATTGTGTCATTTTACTACTACCAGAATGCTTTCTTAAAATGCTTTCTTATTCAGATTTTTCTACTCTCCTCACAATAAAGAGACCATTGAAAAAAATTTGCCTGATAATAGAATCCACTCAAAGCATTCTGGTGGTGACAGTAAATTATGCCATTATGCAAATGGCCTATTGAGTTATAAAAATCAAACCTGAATTGAACTCAAATTCTAAATTTGGGATAAAGCTAAGATGAGACTAAAGATAATGCTAAAAATGAAAAAGTGGCTAGGACAGAAAAGACATCCTGTTTAGAGGAATATTTTGCTGACAATTAACACTTTAAATAACCAAACATCTCTGTCAGACTGTCTCCCCTTTTCAAAACTAACAAATAATTCAAAAAAGTGAGCGGAAAATATACTGGTTGCAACATGGTTAATGATCTTCAATTTATGTAAAAAAATGTTAAAAAACTCATTTGAAATAATTTTAGACTTCTTAAATCGAAGATGTCATAGACCTTTCTCAAAACAAACAATTATTAACATTCGGCAAATATATTTTTTGGGTAAAATTAACCTTTTAAATTGGTATAATTTACTAAAACCATCAACACCAAATTTGAATGAAAGTTCACAATCAGGTTAAACATACTGATACAAACGAAATGATCACCGAAACAGATGGGGAAAAAATTTGCTTTGATAATTTACCAATAAAGACTATTTTTTACAGAGGCTTTAAGCTTTAATATTGCACGATAAATTAAACCAGCTTCTTTAAATTTATGATTTTATGTTGACAACCGACCATAGCAACCAAAACAACTACTATTCGTTGCTAGAAAACTTACCAACTACATCGATTACTTTTTGAAGAAAAGCAATTTTTGCTTCTTTTTCCTGTAGAAGATAGTCATATAGAGGAAATTTAGCAAAAGAAATCAGAAATATCAAGATATACAAATAAAAAGTCCACAATGTCAATCTGGTTTTGCTGTGCAAACCTTAACGTTCGCAGAGTTCATTTCGTCTGCCGAGTAAAGACCTTTCAAAACCCCTGTATTCTTGATAACCTGAGAGAATCCAAGCTGTATTTTAGCAAAGAAGGGTCTTGCCATTTTATAAGCATTAAAATGAGGCAATAAAGCAGACAAAAAAATGTAAAATATTGTTTTTGTTACCTCGGTTATAATGTCATGAAGAAATCGAAATGGAGGTTTGCTCAGGAGTTTCTCCGTTAATGGTGGTTTCTTGATAACCTTTCCTAAGGTTTCCTGAGTTTTCTTCGCTATAGAAGGGTCCATTTTGACGAAGGTATTAATCCTGCTTTGTTCAGTTTGATTTAGATTTAGTTGAATCCCTAAAGAGAGGTCCGGCAAAACACTCGTAAGACCCACTTCGTCGCCATTATTTCGCGCTGTTTTCGGTGGAATGCGACGGAGCCAGACCATAATACTAATTAGCACTAAAACAACACTAGAACGACGTATATCATTGGACAGATGAGAGCTACTTGGTCGTTCGTCCTTCCTTTCTTTTCTTTTCTTTTTCTTTTTCTTTTTCTTTTTCTTTTTTCTTTT
This sequence comes from Stichodactyla mertensii, assembly GCA_011800005.2. Taxonomy (NCBI): domain Eukaryota; kingdom Metazoa; phylum Cnidaria; class Anthozoa; order Actiniaria; family Stichodactylidae; genus Stichodactyla; species Stichodactyla mertensii. The sequence goes on from JAAAQI020122663.1 coordinate 5,115, forward strand.
TCCTTTCTTTCTTTTCCAAAAGATAAGCGCTATTCGAGAATTTCCTAAATCATTCGTTAGATAGTCAACCAAGGTTCAAAGAGATTAAAAAGATAAAAGCCGAGAAAAATAGGTTCAGCAGAGCTGCACGTGTTTACACGTACATAAGAACAGATTCTTGGCAAAGTTTAAACAACAGAAAACGTACAAGTAAATTCCATCACGAGATAAAAGATAAAACAAGAAAGATCAAAAACGAAAAGGAAACTTGTGACAAGTAAGAAATCAGAGAAATCAGGCTGGCACATGGCCAGTTTTCCATGCATGGGTTTGGAAGATAAAGTATAAATATCAGTCTTTTTTACCTGAGTGCTTTCTTTTTTTCCCTTTTTTCCCCAGCCTTTCTTTTTTCTTTCGTTCTTTTTTAGAGGGAGGGGAGGGGTGGTTATTTTTGGCTCTCGGGCCTCGTTCTGGTGCAGCCTTTGCAACCGCGCGTTTGCTCACCAAAAGAAGAAGACATGGCGGACTGAACTTTGTTCCAAACAATCAAGTCACACTAAAACAACATTAACGCCGCATTCGGCACTCAAAAACTTACCACCTTCATCAATCTGCGGACTACAATAACCTCTTTATCTGCTAAATGACACAGGGTACATAAAAGGCTATGGATTTTACGGATATTCGCGAAGGTAAAGTCGAACATTTTAGGATGAAAATCGAGTCATTTCATGTTCGGGATATATAAGCTTATAATTAATTTTGCTGGATGGGAGTTGAATGAAGCTTCTTGTTTATAACTGATAATGCGACTTATCGAAAAGTGCTGCTTGATTTGCCCTTGGTTTAGTTCATGATGTTCTGATCAATACCAGACAATAAACTCTTTCAACTTTTTTTAAACGCGATTGAGGCGACGTCGACCACATGCTATGACAGGTCTGTTCTTAAATGTGATGGTATTAAAACTCAAACATTTCTATTGCAGTAGATTAGGTTACTTCTTAAACCAGTCCTTTAGAGAATATTGCTGTTTACCTCTCGCACTCGTGCGTTATTGTCGATATCTGTGTGTTATTGACAATGCATTTGCGTTCTGTTTATCGCTAGTGTATTAATCTTTATTGAGTGGATACCCTCCTTTATTTAATCCTTTAAAATTGAGGGACTTATATTATAGTCAGGACAGAGATTAGAGTCTAAAATTTAACTCAAAAAAGGAGAAAAATTTTGGGAATCAAACAATAGACCTATTTCAATGATATTCACAAATTAGAAGACAATCATTAAAACGTTTCTCTTAAGAAAATTAAGGACTGTTCTGCTTTAGAAATGTCTCATTGTTTTGGTCCTCCATTTGAGATTTAGTGAAATAATTGTGAAACAAAACAAACAACTAGTGATTATGGACCAAATCCACTTGGGCATATTTGTTTTCCCATTTCAGACCACATGTCATTCCCTTGGGTATTGTTTCTTTGTATCTCGGTAGCACTTAAGAAGATACTTTAATATGGATGAGCCTCAAATGAAGAATCTTATGGATTTGGTCTATACTAGACACATAGACTGTATCTGTATAGATAACAAATAGATATAATGAATGTTGAACACCATGAAGAAAAATATACTTAACTTCACTGATGTCGGAGTAGTATTTCTTCTTTTACTCCAAAGAAGGACTAATATCTGAAACATCAGTGAAGTTAAGTGTATTTTTCTACACAGTATTCAGTATTCAGTATTCATATTATGTATATTTATTATGTGAGACAAGAACACCATTCCTATACAAAGAAACCACAATTCCTTGCATGATGTATCAAATCATGTGTGTCTTTGTTCATTTATAGGAAATCTCTGGAGAACATATAACTTTAACCAATTGGTCATTATGCCTTTATCATATTAGATAATAAGGAAAAAAGAAGTGATGCATTATAAAATGACATTTCTTTAGCTTTCTTTGTGTTTTGGGGTACCTTTTACTACCATTTAAAAGCAACCGTTAAGTCTGACGCGCCAAACTAGTTTTTATAAGTTATATCTCGGACATTTAAAACAAAAAACTGTCAAGTTTGACATGAGAAACTTTATTGATGGTGCCGACAAACTAATTAGTTAGCACGTGGAGTATACAAAGTTCATTAACTCTGTCTTATAAGTTTCAAGATATTTTGCGAAAAACACAATGGATTTAAAACCAATTACTGTATTTACCTTAAAATATATACTGTACTTCATACAATATCTCAAAACTTCTAAAATAAAGCCTAAAAATCTTGAAAATTCAATGTTATTTGTCGGCAACATATCAAAAGCTTCACACGTCAAACTTGATAGTTATACATGTAAAACGTCTGAGATATAACTTATAAAAACTAGTTTGGTGCGTCACACTTCACGGTTGCTTGCAAATAGTAGTAATTATTCTGTTTGAATAATTCCAAACCCTTTTTCCTAGATGAATTGGTCTCAAGTCTTGGTGTTGATTTTGGTAAGTATTTCTGATTATTTACTCAACACGTCACACTGATTGTCTCTCTTTCCTTGGCAAAGATAAGATGTATCTTAAACATGTTTTATCTTGTGATATTCATATTTATAGAACATGGCAGAAGACACATGGGTCCACGGCAAGGTTTCCGACCTGGATTTGGACCTCGTCCACCCCATGGACCAATGGGTCCAGGTCGTTCACCCCACCCAAATCATCCTCCAGGAATGATGCCAGGACCCCCACGACAGCCAGAACCATTCTTTGGCCATCCACCTGGCCCACCAAGAGGACCAAACCATGGTCCCTTGATGAGGGCTCCTCAAATGGTTCCTCGGGGCCCACCACCTCAGCAACATTTAATGCATGGACCACGGCCAAGAATGCCAGGAGGACCAGGTCAACTTATGAGACCTGAAATGGGACGAGGTGGTAGGAAAAGAATACCATCTGGTGCAAGACCTTCTCAAGGACCAGACACCAGGCAAAGAAAAGGATCAAGAGGAGATGGCCCTGAAGAGAAAAAAGAACAAACAGGAAAAGATGACAGGTAAGGAAATATCAGTACTTTACTTAAACATATTATTCAAAAGTCTCTTTTGTTGTAAGAACTGCAAGAAGAATTACCCAGTAATTCCATTGGAAAACTTGATATTGTGATCTATGATGAATAAAATAGTTTCTGAAATTCAGCTAAAATATTTAATAAGAATAGTTTTTAAGCTAAGATCTCTGTCCCCAAAAATATAGTACAAATAAATCAAATTAAATTTTAGATTTTTAATGCTATTCATCCAGGCTGTAAACCATGTATTCTTCATGTTTTTTTTTTCTGAACAGCACAAAGAAAAACAGGATAGATACAGATCAATCAAAGGTACACAAGCAATAACTGTTTTTGCCAGTTTGATTTTTCATGCATCATTCCTTTGAGATTTTCTTGAAGCATTTGTTGATAATTTTCTTTGCTGATATTTTCAGAACAAGGATGCAGAACGTCATGAAAGTGATATTGATGAGGTAATTATAATAGCAAATAATGTGCTTCATCAGCTAAAAATACCATGGTGTTTAATTTAATGACAATTTTGTGACAATTCTCTACTTTCGCATACCCACAATGCCTTCTGTTTTTTGGGGGCAGTTATTGTAATTCAAATTTGGTTTGATTTGAATTACAATAACTACTCCCCAAAAACGGAAGGCATTATAGGGTATGCAACAGTAGAGAATAAGAATATGCAAAAAATTTATTTAAAAAAATGACATCATTTTTGACACTGATGCAATATCATTAGGAAAAATAGAAAAATTAGTATAAAGAGTACTGAATTGTACTTTGATAGTATATTTCCTTACCTCCAAAGGATAAACTACTGAAAAGTGATGATGAAGGAGATGGGTAAGTAATTGTTTGAAAACAAAATAATTACTCAAAAGTATAGCTTATATTGCTTGTATCACTCCCATCACTTGTATTGCCTATATTGCTTGTATCACTATTGTTGGTATTGCTCTTATCATTTCATTTGTATTGATTATATGGACTGTATTCCTCATATCAACATTTGTATTGATTTTAATGCATGTATCAGTTATTATGTTTTTATTCAGTTGTGATCTATAGACAAAGTCAGGTGCCTTAAAGGAATTTTTTACAGCGAACAGAAAAAGAGCTTAAGATAATAAGTTCTAGTTGTTTTGGTTATATTGCAATACAAGAAACAAAACGCAGAATTTCAAATCCTAAACCTTGACAGGTTTTGTGTTTCTTTAGACCAACTCGAAATGAGGATCTAGATGCAGTCAGTATCCATGGAGATGAAGATATTGATGACATTGATAAAGAGGTCAAAAGTGAAAATACAGGAAAAAATGCAGTAAAAAATGGTAAGTTGGAAAAAAGTATAATGGCAATATTTCTTACCTTACAATATTTGTTGATTGCAACAAGTTGGGAACTCATCATAAGGTCATATGCCTGTCTCACATGGGCCTTGTCAGCCATGGGCATTCATGCAACAGACATTATGACAGCTATTTTGAAATAGCTAGTGAATTTGTTCAAGAAGCTAAAGAATATATTTATCTGAAATTTAATACAGAAGTGGCAAAAAAGGATGACAGTGACAGTGAAGATGAAAAAACAAAAAGAGAAAGATTTCCATCAGAAAGACCTAAAGAAGAGAAGCCTAAGAGACAAGAACAAGGTAAAAAAACTCAAAAGTGGAAAGTAGACAATAGTTGCTTATAAAAAATGCTAATTGTAATTACAAAAAGTTAATTTTTTTCTTTCTCCTTAATTATACCTGTTTAAATAAATAAAGTTTTTAAAAGGAGTCACAAAGTTTTTATTTTTTATACACTTGGTTATTGTTTAAAAGCAACCTCATTTTTTATGATAACCAATAAAAGGAAATCTATAACACAGTCTAAAAAGAGAAATATATACTTAACTTTACTAACATTTCAAGCTTTCTCCCTTTGTCAGAGTACTCATTTTTTATGTACTGGTAGTATTTTTAGTAATGCTCTTATTACCAAAGTTTCTTGCTTCTTGCAAAGGGACCATTTTTGTAAGTAGATCTGTTTTAATGTTTTTGTTGTCTGAGGATATTTTTTATGTGCTGAATCATATGTCAGGTAAACCAGATTTCAGAAAGTCTGATCACAGAAGACCAGATAATAGGAACAGAAAAGACTTTGGTGGAGGTCGAGGTAGAGGAAGAGGAGGACCTGACATGCCACGGTAAGAGCTGATACATGCATAAGATTGTATATTAAAATGCTTGAACATGACAATCTGTGAGCAATTCTTAAACTTATCATAGAGTAGGTGACCACTTATCATTTATTCAGATTAGCAAAATGCTATCTGTTTGGTTCTGTTGGTTGAGAGTGCTGCCGTTTGTAACTACAAATGGTTAGGCCTTTATTTGGCTAGAATGCCAATATAAAATGGTGGTCTTGTGTAACTTTGTAACCTACAATATACATAAAAGAAATGTAAGAGAATACCACTCAAATGGGACTCAAAAACCTCTGGCAGTGGCCATCGGTGTCATCCTTCTTATTAAAGCTTTCTTAATGGGTTCGAAAGGATGAATTTAAACTGAAAATAAAATTAAGTATAATGTTCTTGTTTCCTGATCAGATTTGGTGGTCCTCCAATGCGCATGGAACCACCTAGAGGACCCATGATGAGACCTGGACACCCAGGACATCCTGGTCACCAGGGTCACCCAGGGCACCACCCAGGGCATCCAGGAATGCATGGTCCAAGGTTTGACCATCCTGGAATCCCAAGAATGATGCATCCTCCAGAAGATCCTTTACACCATGGTCCAGCACCTTTCCCTGCTGGTCCAATGCCTGGTCCTTCTGGGCCTCCCAACCAAATGAGTAAGTCATCAGTCTTCTTTAATCAAGTTTAAAACAGATTTTGTATGACTTTGAAAAGCTCACAGTATGTAGATTCACTACATTGAAAACACAAAAAAGCAAACGAATTTGGACATTCATCATTTACTGGAACACACATGACTAGATTTAGAGACAAATATAGTGGTATGTGAGAGTGTGGTTCACTACAAAGCAAACAAACAAACAAAACTAAATTACTTAACATGACAATAAACTAACTACAACTATTGCTAACTTTAAACCAAAATTGCATGAAGAAAACCACTAAAACTAGCAAGACTAGCAAGACTATCCTACAACTAGCAAGACTATCCTACAACTGTACAAAGGCAAGATGCACACAATAAAGTAAGAAGTTTGCAACACTTACAGTTTTTTGATGAAAATACCAAGGCAACAAACACAAAACTAAACTGGTGGAAAAAACATGTCCAAACTTGCCCAAAACTCATCCTTGACAACGTAAAACTGCAGGTAACTAAGTATATGCCATACGTGACGTAAATAAACCTTATAAGGAGAAAAACACAGGAAACCCAAACGAATATATGCAATAAAAACAAAATGGCGGACGACACAAACTAAACCTGAAAGACCACCCGAAAATCCAAACAATATTGTACATATACCTTTATATATAGCTAAAAGGTGAGCCCTGAAACACTAAGATAAAGATTTGTCGCTTACACAGTACAAACATGATCATGACATGATCATGACATGGTCAAGGCACGGCTGGGCACTTCAAAACTCAAGATTGACAGCTGTTGCAGCAAAGCACATATACATCACAGATCATGCAGTGAGCTTTTCAGTCCTACGAAACCTGCTCTATCATCTTAAAATGTACTAACATAAATTTTGCACAACAGTAAGAGCAAGTGTGTGTTGCTGACAATGGGGACTGACCCCCAAGATGAATAATTATAGCTTCAATGCTAATCATATACTTACATCTGTAAGCTGCCAATGATGTCTTTCCCCTCGGCTGATCATAATCATGAAACATGCTACATGAAAATCCTAATGTAAAAATATAGCTTCTTTAACTTCATTCATTTTGTTAATACTGGTACGTATCAATTATTAATCCTTCCAGGACCTCCTCAAGGAAAGAATATTCACATAAACCCACACTTCAAACCTGGAAGAGGAATGCCAGAGGGTATGTAAATAATGTAACTGTACAGGTGGTAACTGTATTATTGTATTATTAGTTCTTGCAAACCTAAGATAATGTACTCAATAAATGGGAGTCTATATTTCTAAAGCGTATTTATGTTTGATATCTTAAGGTCCACCTGTAGGACGTCCAGGCCCTCCAATGCATTCTGGCCCTCCTGGACCAGGCCCTAGAATGATGCATCCTCATCCTAATCAGGGTCCAGAACCATTACCACCTGGTCCTCCCATGCATGGACCACAACACATGGGTGGAACACCAGGACCCAATATTAGGGGTGGTCCACAAAGAATGGAACCAATAAGACCTATGGAACCTGACCCAAGACCCATGCATGATGTTGGACCTCCTGGACCAAGAGAGCCTCATGGTCCTCATGATGGGCCTCCCAGGATGGATCATGGTCCTAGAATGCCACAAGGGCCCCAGTTCAGAGGACAGCATCCTGGCGGTCCTAACATGGGACCACCTCATCATGGTGGTCCTCAAGGTATGCAGCAAGCACCTAGAGGTCCTGCTCCAGGTGGTGGACAACCTCTCAGTCCGCCACGCCCACAACCACACCAAGGTATGCCTGGTATGCATCCACAGCAAAATGCTGGTAACCTCCCACCCCATATGCAACAGCATGGTCAACCTGGAATGCCACCTCAAAGAGATCCTCAAGCACCATTCAGTGAAGCTGATCGCATTGTTGTAGGAAACAGAGTTATTGTTCCCAATGTTGATGAGCCCACTTCAATGCATGGGCACATGCCAGGTGGATTTGGAGGACAGCCTAATGCACCACCTGGTGCTGCAGTGGCAGCAGCAGCAGCAGCAGTGGCTGCTGCATCTCGACAGCAGTATCCGTTCCCACAGCAGTTTCCATTTGATTATTCAATGTATGGTGCAAACTGGCAACAGTTGTTGCAACAGAGGGATGCTTATACTGCTGCTGCAGCTGCTGCTGCTTATAACATGGATAATGAACGAAAGAGATCTGAAACTCCTGTAAGTCACTGTCAAATTAAAAACCTTTTTTGTGCTCAGTTCGTTTTTTTCATGTGTACACAAGTGTATATTAATATAGCAAAGTTTAAGTTTTTGAAATTATCATTGCCACACGATTGCCTTAGCCATACATGATGAAAAAAAATTGATTTTTCTCCTTAGCGTCGAACAAGAAAGAGACGTCACCGATACACAGATGAAGAAAGTGTTGGAAGTGACCCTAGCAGTGGTTCAAGGTCTTATTCTCGTTCTCCATCAAGATCTTACTCCAAGTCACCTGCAAGATCCTGGTCAAGGTCTAGGTCACTATCCCTTTCTCCTTCAAGGTTGGTAACGTATGTTTGTAATATTCTTAGTCTTTGTGCTGAGGGAAAATCAAATTCAAGGTAGTTAGGGGCATTTTAAGAAGTTCTCATGTGGGACTGAAAAAGAAATTTATAACTATGGTGTCTTTGCCATTTTGCACTGTAAAATATATTCTTGATGTTGGTTTCCATACTCCAAATGCTCCAGTGGACCCACTGCAGCAATTCCCAAAGCAGTTCAGTTTGGAGGGGGGAAAAATAGCATTTTATTCTTCTGAGAATCAAAGGGATCTATTCATTCTATTTGTTAAGACAAAGTTTTGGTTTTCCTGAGCCAAACTACTCTAAAACTATATTTGTAAAAACTCTATTTTTTGAACTGATGATTTCTTTTCAGTGTTAGGTCATCACGATCAAGGTCCTTCTCAAGGTCTTTGTCAGGATCTCCTCAGAGGTACTCAAGGCCTCTGAGATCTCGCTATGACAGAGATGAAAGACATGGGAGACACTTTGATAGAGGAAGGGCAAGGCCAGTTCGAGAGCGGGAACGCCCACGTGATGTTCGTCCAAGAGAAAGACCATCTAGAGTAGAAAGGGATAGACCCAGAGATCGCAATTTCCCAAATGATAGGGATTTACGAGAAAAGGAAAGAGAAAGAGAAAGAGAAAGAGAAAAAGACAAAGAAAGAGAAAGGGATAGATTAAGGGAACAAAGAAGAGAGCGAGAAAGAGAAAGGGACAGAGATAAGGATGGAAAAAATCGGGAGAGAGAAAGAGACAGAACCAGGGAAAACCGAGATAGTGGTAGAGAAGAAAGGCCAAGAAGAAGTCGTGGAGAATCTAAGCACTCTGAATCAGGATCATCAAAGGTTAGTATAGATTGATTTTGATTTTCTGCATTCTTGCTTAATGCTTTATAATGACAATCTGGCTTTAATCCACACTCATCTGTATTAATTTTCATTTCTGTGCTGCATCGTACAAAACATCCTCAGCCATTTCTCTTCCTTCTTTCCATTCCATTTTTTCTATGACTGAAGTATCTGAAACTAAGATACACTGATCAAGAGTTTCCGACTACCCATGCTCATGTGATGAAAAAGAGTTGTCTACCACAAGAGACCAAGTGTTATAGAATATGCTATATTCTGGTATATTTGATTTGGATTTAGCTTGGTGTGTGAACTTGGGTATTTAGTGAAATCATGCCTGATAAGATAAATGCAAATAATATGTAGTAATTTTTGCAACACATGGTCTCACTTTTTCACCCATTGAGCAATGCACATAGAGCAGTAGCATGGATGCATGCATAGTATGACCTTAAATATTGCTTATATCTGCAGAGGATTGTAGTTGGACCATCAGAAAGCAAAAGCAAATCTTCCTCTTCAACTGACACAAAGGCCAATCGTGTTGTTGTAACCAAAGGATCCAGTGGAGGAAAACCAACCAATCGTGTAGTGATTGGTTCGCTGCCCAATCTGATCACTCCTAGTAGGCTAAAGGAACTCTTGGCTGGGATTGGACCCATACAGGTTGGTAATCCTGATAAAAAATGATCAATTTGACGATGAGTTTGAGAATTCACTGTGTGGTGCATGTTACCTTGGTCACCCAATGTGTTTTTACAAGTCAAAAAATCAGAGACTATTTGTTTGACAAGCACCAAATAGTACTCTCACAACTGAGGGAGTTCATTACATGTGAATGTAACTGCCAGATGAATTCTCACTGATTGAATAACTTGAACTTTTAAAAAAACATTGGTTGCCCACAGTAGGGAACAGTAAGTCACAGGGGAAAATTTCAAAAAACCATAATGGGTATAAGTACGTTTTTTTTAGCAATTCCCATTAAAAAACATTGATGGAAAAACAGAACACTTCCCATTTATGGTATTTATAATAGAAAC
>JAAAQI020122674.1:0-15408 GCA_011800005.2 Stichodactyla mertensii
AAAATTCCACATGACACAACATAATCAAAAATAGAACCAACAAAAAAAAAAAAAAAAAAAAAAAAAAAAAAAAAAAAAAAAAAAAAACCAGGCAAAAAAGTGGTAGGCCTTTAGCCCTAGCAGCCCCTCCCCCTCCGCGTCCCCCTGCTTACTAGGCTTTAGTTTAGTCCAGGGACCAATAGCTGTTATTACAGCTGAGCCCGCAATAAGATTTTCTTTAGTTTTAAAAATCATTCAAGCGAGGCTATGTGGTCAATACAAAGCATAACGGCTCATTTGCATCTTTTCTGCATACAGCCGTAATAACAGCTATTCACCAATGTCGGTGTCACACTTATTATTCATGAGTTTCCGCGGTAAGTGAAGGCGAAAGGCTACTAAGCTGTGACGTCACCCGTTGTCCATCAGTTGTGGATAGTTTCTTGGTGCAGGAATGTTCCTCTGGATTTGACTGTTTCTTGTCCAAATAATTCACTCTCAAACCTATTTGGACCCTAAATAGAAGTATTAGTTAACAGATCTTGGTCCTGGAGTAATGTAAGTCGACGTGGACAGTGAATACGGGGCGAATTTTGCATTTTGATGCAGACTTGGTTTCGCTGGCTTCAAAAATTGTATCAGATTCTCTTTCTGACTCATTCTCTGGAAAAATGGTGGAGTTTTAGTAATTTTATCTTATTTCTTCAACTCAAATCAAGCTGGAATATAGCACTGGTACTTTAAAGTGTCTTCAAAAGTTTGTTTTCTGCTAGGGGCTAGATACTGAGAGAGTTAGATCGTAAAAGTGCGGAACTTATCACCTTGACTCCCTAGTTGGAAGTGATTCCTCGCCGCCGGTTTAACACAAGTCCACGACATGAGTTCGATAACCACAGATTCTTCGCTTCAAACCACCTCATCAAAAACAGGTACCAAGTTTGAAATTAATTCTGACCACTTAGAACTCTTTGCTTGTAACTAGAGATAAAAATATGTTATCACAACAAGTTTGCATTTATAAGTTTACTAAGATGGAGCAAGAGATTATTTTTAGCTCACTGGTGATGTAGTCATCAGGCTGGAAGATTTGCAAAATGAATATTAGAAATTCGACTTCAGATTTTTGACTTGCTTTTTCTTTCTTTATTCAATGAAAGTTTTGTACAAGATAGTAAGTCTTAACTGAAGGAAAAGTTTAAAATAGTTAACCTGATGCAATTACAATGTAATGGTTAAAGTGCCAAAGTTGGCTTCATGTTCGATTCGATCAACCGAAAATTTATATTTTCCTATTTATTCGCAGCACCATTATACATCAGAGCAGCATACTTACGGGCGATTTATCCATCGATTTGTATAAATTCTTTGGTTTCTTGGAGTATATTTGTGTTCATAGCTTTATGTATTGTACCGAAGCCCTTACGTTATACCAGTTGTTCTGTAAGCTTACGGTGTTAAAATCCTTTTGTGTTGTGACTGGAAAAAAATAGGTATTCAGACTTGGTCATTTATTATGATATATAAAGAATATCGAAGAAAATAAGGTTCCTTTGACGTGAATATCGGATGAAATAAATACTCACAAACAAGAGAATCGCGTAACCTTCGATTTTCTGAGGGGTAATATTAATGTGAAGTACTTCGGGCACGCGATGACTCCCTTGGCCAACATATTAAAGAAAAACAGTTTTCATATACAAAAACATAATGTTGATTAGCATTAGAATAAGGTCTGTTGACGCCTTAACTGTCACATTCATCGATTCTTAGCGTGCCATCTTGTACAATGTATGTCCTGTTAACGTGACTTTAATATTTCAAAAAAACATTTTCTTTCTTTCTTTCTTTTTTTTTTTTGCACAGAGGCTTGTTGTATGGCGTTCACACCTCAAAGCTGCCCCACGAAGGTAGGTATTATGAATCATGAGTTTATTTTAATATCTTCTGTAGAATTTTGCTAATTCAACTAGTATTTTAAGTCCTTGGTCTGCACATGGAGCCTTAGGAATTTACATTACTCTTTTCCTAAACAATTATTATTAAGCTCCACGAATTAAGGTGACACCACGAATTTTGTTTAATTCTATCAATTTCAAATCTTTCAGAAAAAAATTATTTACTGATAAAATACGAAAATTTGATTTACCATAATGAGTGTGTGTAGCTGATGATCAGTGTGAGTTCTAAAGGACTTTCGATTTATTTACACAACTCTCCTTGCATTGGGCTAGCTAGCTATCACTTCAATTTAGACGTCTTTTGTATTTACAGAAACATTTTTTATTCTCCACTTATTCTGGCTGTTTTAGTGTTCAACTGATTGTTTCTAAGCAACTGGCCAACACTATCCAGTCCTGAAAATTTGTTGTGTTATTACAGTGTTTTTGATTAAGCTGTCTTTCTTGTAAATAAAGATAGAATGCCAGTGATTCCAGACATCTAATATTAGTAACTTTGGTCATTATACATATAGATAGCTTTGGTATATGTAAGCAGTAGGTCTAGGGTGATAGAGAATTGATGGCCTCAGGTAGTGACAACTTGTTCAGAATGATACAAATAGGTCATTCGGACAAGATTAATGATTTATGTAGTAAAGAGGATAATATTTCAGTATGTTAGCTTTGTTGACTTGGTAGTTATTGAGTAGTTAATGCCTTAATAATATAATAGTAATGCCTTAGTAATATAGCATCTTAATCACCAGTTTGCCATCTTTTTATCCTGCTTTTCTTTTCTTTTTGATTTCATGTCCGGCAGTAAATTATCAACCTAAATACAGTAAACCTCCTTAATAAGCCCTGGGTTTATATTTGCTCGATATACCTTCTTGTTGGGCTTATTTTTGGGAGGGCTTATATTCAGGGACTTAGTTTTGGATGCAAATATCCATTAAAAAATAAATGGGGCTATTTTTGGATAGCATTTTGTGTCTCAAAATTTTGTTAGCTGCAGACAAAAAAGTTAATTTTCTAAAGTTCATGGAGTACCTGAGGGAGTATGGATTAAAGGTGGTGGCATTGAGCTGCCTTGTGAAATCTGTTTGTCCAAAAGACCACAGTTCAAGAGTGACTATAAGGGAAATTTGAAATGGACAGTAAACCCATAAACACTGGTGATTTTCTTTTGTGTTAACAATAATAAAGCAACATTTAAAAAAGAATATCTTGACTATATGTATTTTTTGGGTCAATCCTTAAAATATCCCTGTGGGCTCTTGGGGCTTGTTACAGAAATTCAGGGGGCTTGTTACAGAAATTTTTTATTTTTTTGTTAGAAATTAGGATTACTTATTTCCCGGGGGGCATATTTATGGAGGTTTATGGTACATATTTTCTGAACATTAACTTAAGCTGTTTTGATTGTGGAATACTTTTTGTAAATATATTTTTTTAATGTATGCCTTTGTGACTATATATGAAATAGAAAGAAAAAATCTTATTTATTAATCATCAATGACTTCTAATTCTTAAAGGATCTTTGTACAAGGTGAAAGTTCAAGTATTTGCAATATATTCTGTGTCATCAGAAAAGTGTGGTAAACCTGTCCCAGTGAATCTGTACCACATGATTCATTTTTTCTGTACCACGTGATCAACTTTTTATGTACCACGTGATCAACTTTTTATGTACCACATGATTAACTTTTTATGTACTGCGTGGCTGAGGTGTTGGAGTTGGCTCGCCATGGAGTTTAAAAAAAAAAACCCAACAAAATGTTGGCTTAAAGCATTCAACCTAGAATATCTGAGTGACAATTTTGAGTAGAACAGTGTTGGAACAGAAAGATCCATTGTGGCAATGGACATCATCAACCTTGATCTAATTTTTCAAGGACAAGAGCTGAAGTTAGGGGAGAGAGGAATACTATTGAACTGACACAGTGGAAAAACGTGCAATAAAAGAACAAGGAAAAAATTAACTTATAGAACAAAGGTTAACAAAGATAAACCCATTCTCAGTCCTGTTGGGTCGTGTATTGAACAGCAATGAAGTGCTGTTAAAGAAAAAGAAAAAATAGTTCACCAAGTTGAAAAAGAAATTGAACAATTTTCAGTCAAACAAACTACAGTATGGCTCTCAGCAGCACCACTTAAATCAGCCTACATGCAGTAAATGCCACAAAAAGGAAGGGTATAACTGGTTAAATTGCCTGTATCCAAACTTGTGTATTTCTGCAAAGTTCTGCAGAAATGTGGAGAAGCACCTGGACAATAAGCAGTTGCTGAAACAAACAAACAAACAAACAAACAAAAAAACAACTAGCTGAGGAGCCAAGGTCTTTCCAAGCACTCAAAACAAAACTTGAAAACAGACAAAGGTCATGCCTCAGTGCTAAGAATAGCTATGCAGCTCAAAAAAGCAAAAATTAATTGAAAGTAATCCAACTAAATATACATGTACCAGAGATGTTAATGGAAAAGTCATAGAAGATTGGTGTTTAATCAACAGGGATAGCAATATTATTGAACAACATTTCAAAGGATGAATTCAATCCCCTTCAGAAGCCTACAAAACCCTAGAGGCTCTCGAAACTTCTGCCCCAAACATGCAAAATATAGCAAGTGTCAAAACTGGCAAAACATCTGTGTACAATTCATATAAAAAACTCTGTGAATATAAGGGAATTTCATGGCCTCGCAAGAATAGCACAGGAAAGAAACAACTACAAAAATGTTACAATTACTATTGTTCATGGTGGCGTTAATGGAACCACAACACTACCAGGACACTGAAATTTGTTCTCCACAGAGAAAGAAGATCACCATAGCATCTTTCAGTGAAGATGATGATTACCAGCTTGCTTTAGGTAGGAGCAAAGCCTTCAAACACTACCAGTTAATTTTTATTTGGACAATTATGAACAACATTTGCTCGAGAATACAACTGCAGTCACTACTGGGAACTAACACAAATCCACAGTCACAACAAACTGTGCCAATAAACAGTACACGAGGAACATTGCTAGAAAAACAAACTAGACCAACTTTGAATTTAGAAACTCTTGTTGAAGCAACTTTGCATTTGTTGGAAAACCTGTACAGTAACAGGCACGGTGTCAAACATGGAGAAATATGAACTAATCAAATGAGAACTTTGCAAGTAAAAATGCAAATTAATACTTACTAATTTATACTTTTGTAATACAATGAAAATCATCACAGTGTATGACTTTGCAATATCTTTTTGATAAGTTTGAGGTTAAACTATTATGATGAGGTTAATTTCATTGTTTATACTGTCAATGTTTACACTATGCAGCCTTTGGACAAATAGTCACATATACACAAACAGGTTAAAGTGAAGTTTATTATGCCATGTTTACAAAAATTGAAGTGAAGCATTTTCTAATTCAGATAAAGTTCAGTTGTCCTTTCTTTTTCTTTGCTTTTCCTCACAAGAATAAAAAGCTAATATTCATAAAGTACATTGTTTGCATTATTAGTAAAGTATTACATTACCTTGAGAAACGCTAGTGCAGCATATAGTGCAAATTTGCAAATAGTACGACAGTATTTTGAAAGCTTCAAAATTTTTGGCTTTCTTCACTTCCTAGCTTTTGACTGCATCCAGATGAGTGCACATTTGTTTAAAACAATCTGTCTGAATACTGCTAGGAAATACAGACATAAAATGCGGGAATCAAATTACAAAACATATTTACAGTAATATAAACTATATAAAACCCTAGGAAGGATATCCAAAAGAAATCTTATATAAAATTACTATAAAGACTTGGACTATTAATTGACTATAAAATTACCTTAAAGACTCGGACAAATATATATTCAGTATTTCTGTAAATTCCAATCAAGTCATTTTTGGTAATTTCTTTGAGAGCAGTGTAAATGGCTGCATGTAAATTTGGGCGCACAAGTGGCTGCATTTTTCTCTCTTAAGAACTATTTTTAAATTTCTGAAATACCAGTTCAACTGGATTTAGTTCTGGTTAATGTGATGATAAATAGAGACATCTATTCCTATTGTATCTAACCACTGTCCCAATGCAAATCCTCCAGCATAATTGTGTGTTCTGCAGTTGTCTAGCATAATAATATCCCCAGCCATTAGCACAGGATTACCATTTCTCTGTGAGTTCTGACTGGCTTCCAAAAAGAAGTTTAAAAATTCAACTGTATCTGCAGCTCCATTCAGAGTATTTGCATAAAGCTTTCCATCAAGGCCAGCCATTAAATTTAATGTAATATTCTGGGAGTTCAAATATCTTCCTACCTCCATGCACGGCTTGTTGACAGCTGAGCGACAGTATTGCTTGTTGCAGTCGTAAAGCGAGACTCCACTCTCATCAAAGAATTTAAGTTGATATGGATCAACCTGACTCGTAAAGTCTAGAAAATCCTGACAGTAGTTAATATTGGCATTGTATTGTTCCTGCTCAACTGTTACCGAGTCATTTGACCCAGCATCCTATATCCAAAATCCTACTTCTCACTGCACAACCAACAGCTGAAACAAGTACCCACAAGAACAGAATGCAGTATATTTTTGTAAGAGATGGCTTGTCAGCCTTTATAGCTTCAATTAGATGAAGTTCCCCTGGTCCACGTTTAGCAGGATTTCCTGAAAATCATTGCTTTTCCTCTACACCACCAGTGTAAACAAAGGTTTCTCAGATCCCCTTCACAGTTTTGCTATAAACTTTATGTTTATTCACTAATTTCTATCCAGTTGCTTGGAAAATATCAAGTCAGGCTGTCTTCTCCCACTTCTAACACAGAATCAATAATTTTGTCTTTTAAACAATCTGGAAGGCTTTTTCTGTGCTTGTAAAATCTTCCTTTTCCATTGTAAGCCATTCTAAATCAGACCGAGCAGCTGACTTGCCGCACAGTACACAAAAAGTTGATCACATGGTACAGAAAAAATTCAATGACGTGATAAGAAACAAAAAGTACAGAAACAAAATTAAGGAAGATCCTGAGGCTTATGCTTTATACAAGGACAAGGATAAACTAAGAATGAAAAAGAAGAGCCAGAAAAAGAGTTTCAGTTCTATGAACAGTTTAAGAAGAAAGAATAAAAAGCAAAGAAAGAATGAGGTTGAAGAAAAAAGATATCATTCAAGTTTGTGAAGAATGTCAGTGAGGACAATGAGAACAAATTTGCATACTAATCTCCACAGCACTTAGGTAGAGTTGCTAAAAAGTCATCTTCCTAACAGCCCTAAAAGAGAAAAAGAGCTGTTATTTCAAAAATTGCAGTGGTTTCTCATTTTCAATGAAAGCCAAGCTCTTACTTCAACATGGAATAAACAGATTTCTTCCTGATGACTAATAGTGCGTCAGGATGAGTTTGCTACATTTTATCACTGTAGTTGTGTAGGGAATTGATGGTTCTGGTTCAAACAATAGCCAACCAATCACTGTAGCACTGGATTTCCCAGTGGAATACATCATGTCCCACAAACGCCATCATGAACTGCCTGTTTTCACCAAGGTTTCTTGCTTTGCTTGAATTTAATTCTCACATTTTTTATAGAAAAATATGTTAAAAATCCCAACAAAATGTACAAATCTGTTTGTGATCAGAATCTCAGGTGTGCAGTTTTGTAGCAGACTTTGTTTGGCTTGTGGGATGTAGCAACATTAACTATGGAGTTTCAGAACCATCAATAAAATTAATGATACAAAAAGACGGTCCCAGATGTGATGAAATTTACAATCAGACATTCACAGGAAAAAATTTAAAATACATGGATTTCAAAAAAGATAAATGTGTTTTACGTTTTCCCCATTCTTACAGAATAACATGAATGGTTTTTGATTCAATTCCCATTGTTGGTGTGAGACACTGCTTGGAATTTTAAAAACACCTTATGCATATTGTTTGGCAAAGCACATCATGGGTCTTGGATGAAGAAGCTGTGAACTCATGTATGTGTTTGTGGATAGCCATTCATGTTTTCATTTATTCCCATAAATGGAATTTATGTGCAAGATTTACCTTTGTTTTTTAAGGATGGTGCCTACTAATGTTTGTGCACATGCCTACTGTGCAAACAAAAACGAGAGATTCCTCACAGAATTTCAAAAGTACATACTTGAAATAAACACAGAAAACAAGTGTTTAGGCCACGAAAATGAAAGAAAACATTTTCCGTTTTATTATCTAAGACAGAGCAAAAGCTAATCTTCTTTTAGTCTACTGTTTTTCAAGAAAAGATTGTAAGTTTTACCTTGTAATAAATTTTTGGGGGAGAGAAAGCAGACTGCTTCGAGCAATTTTTTGAGTACATTAAATCGAATATTCACTATTTATTTAGTAATATCTACTAGTTTAATTCGACAAAACGAGCTTTTAGAACTGTTTACTACTGTTCTTGAACTATGCTGTACTAGGATTCTTTGATAAAGTGTAAAATACGGCTGGCAAATGCCAATTCGTGATTAAAAAAACCCTTGCTATAACATCCTTTAATTTTCAATTAGCTTCTTATGTTGGTAAAGCTTATTGCCAAAGCTTTAACTAATATTTCAAAAACTTTTCTATGTTGTTCATGTTTTCAAGTTGACAATCAACTCTGAAAACTTTTCACATACAAGTGAAAAAAATTCATTTTACCTACGAAATGTTTTAAAAGTTCCTTTCTTCTTTACCCTAGATAGTTAACACAGTATTTTCTCCAAATTCATTTAGTTTTTTTTGACACTTTGAAGCTAAAAATGTCAATTTTTCTCTGTGTTTTCTTGTCTGTGAAGCTGCTTGGAGAGTGCAAACGCATCAAAAATAGCACTCGTCATGCCGTTTTGTAATGCGTGTCATGTTTGTCACGTATTTGCATGGGATTTCTTTATATAAACTTCAAAGATTCATATCTTTTTAAAACACGTGGATACCCCATTTTTTTCTTTTATGTGGTAAAAAGAATACTAAACTAACTTTAGATCACAAAATTTTAAAAATAAAATTGGTTTTAAATAGTCACTAAGCTAAAACCTCAGTATACTTGAGCAACACATATTAATCTTTGGGAACCAATATTTTATGAAAAAAGTAGTTTCTATGATAAATACAAGATTTTTCATATTTTTCAAAAAGTAAACAAGTGGTTTTTGAAGTTAAATCAGTTAATATTAAAATATCCCATAACAGTATGGAATAAAAATTTTTTTCTTTGCCTACTTTTCTTTGAATAAATGTGTATGTCATCAGGTGTTTAACGCTGATTATTTCGCTTATATGCATGGTGACTCCCAACTTTTTAAATGGATTTCAATGACCTCTTATATGTTTTAAAGAAATAGCATAATTGCAAAAAAATAAAATTGGTTTTCAATTAGTAGGCACCGTCCTTAACAACCCATGTCATTACCCATTTAATGAATTTGTTTTTCCCAACAAAAACCACAGTTGGGATTAGTTCTGATTTTCCTAGAATGGTTTTTGAATGGAAAACAGTTTTACCACCCTTTTTTCCGTAAATGTTTTTTATTTTTATTTTTGTTCCTGTGATTCAGTGACAAAATCTCACCTCTTCCCCTGCACTCTATTTCAAGAAAATATTTAGGTCAATGTTTTAATATCTTTAGGCTGTAGTAGTGACCTTTCTGTGTTTTGAACTGAAAAAGATTAAAATTTTGTTTACTGATTAAAAATCAGTCAAAAATTGTCTATTGGAATAATGTAATGGCATGAAAAAATGTAACACCTACTCTCTCAATTATGTCAAAATTTTGGTTTTAATTTCAGCCAATTAAGTTAAGCTCTAAATTTGCTGTTCATTGAACATGATTATTCAAAAGGTAATTTCCCTGCCCTACTAGTACTGTTACACCAAAACAATTAACGGACTGTGGGGCATTTTGGCATTTTAAAGTAACATGATTTCTTGTTTCATGTTTTGGTGATGGTAAAAAAGTTGTTTGTTTTAATTAAAGAAGGCATTTAATATTAGAGTGTGAATGGAAATACCATGGGCACCTAGAAATATTTCAAGAATGTTTTTTGACCAATCAGAGATATAGTTGTTATCTTTGTGGTTAAAGAGCAATTTCTGATCGGGTAAGAACAGAAACGTTCCTAAAATATTTCTAGCTGCCCACGTTTTTCCTGATTTACACTTTTTCCACAGAAAGTTTGCAAGCTGGTTGCCATTACATGATTATTGAGGAAAAGATCATTGAAGTACATAAAAACAACTGCATTGTCTAGAGTTTTTTTTTTTTTTTTTGCATTGTCTAGAGTTACAATGTAACAATTCAGTGAATTTTAAACCTTTGTACTTTACAGGGTGGTGAAGTCATTTTTATAACTTATTCAGATGGCTTTCCTCTGCCAAGTGAAGCGGAGTTTTTCCTTGTATTTGAGGGCTGTAATGAATTACATGTGACAACCTCTCAACAAATTAACCAATATACTCTACGTGCGGTTATACCAGGTAAAGCTGTGTTCTTGTTGTCCAGTTTCATATCATTTTATGAATGTGATGTGGCTCCAATAATTTTGGTGTAAATAGAAATTGACACCATTGTCAATGGTATTTAGGTAACACTTCTTGCAGCTTGTTGTGTAAAGGCTTGTGACAGCACTTCTAACATCTAACATCTTCCACTAATATGTTGGACCCTTTTTGGGTCCAACATATTAGTAGCAAGGAGACATTTTGGGTGTTGGTTAGTGGTTGAGACTGTTCGAACATGATCATGGACACTGATTAACAATAGGCCATTTGCATGAATAGATCACGTGACCATAAAACCCTTAAATCAAGAACCATTGTCAAAATGAACTCCAGAAATGGAAAGAGCATGTCCAACATGTTAGTAGCATTTCCAAGGAGAAATTTTAGTTGAGACTGGGTGAAGTTTCAGCTCAAAATGTTTGACACTGGAGAAATGGCATGACATATAAAATTAATGGTTTTCTAAGAGTTTCTATGGAAAAATGTACTGGACTGCATGAGCTTGCTGTCCAGCACATTTTCTCATACAAATCCTAATAAAATTTTCGATTTTATATTTCCTGTTTTCTTCTCACTTCTTGAGTGGTTTTGACACTTTCTAAGTGCTTCAATCTATAACTTGTTTTATGATATTTTCTCCTCCAAGTTCTTTCCTTTTGTAAATTCCACAACGATGACAAAATCTCTCCATACTTGATAATGGAGCATGGTCTTCTGCCAATCAGAACGCATGTAACAAAGTGATTATAATATGAGTTCCTTTAATTGCACATTTAGATTAAAACACAGTTGTTTTCTTTTCATACGTAGGTCATGGGACTGCAGAGAGAGTGTCATTAATGGTTTACTGTCTCAAGAGTAATACTCTAGGTGTTTTGTCTTCCCATAAGTTTTTATATTATCTTGAAACAGAGCACATTTTGGCAGAGCTGCTTGCTCAGCACATTTCAGATTCCAAGTTCTTAGACTCTTTTGTTTCACTGTGCTCTGTGTCGAACAACGTAGCCCGCCACTTAAGAGATGCACTAGACTCTAGATTCACCAATGCATTTGAACTACTGGATTTTCCTCCATCATGGACAGTGCTTGGCAATGATAGTGAAACAGATGACATTAATAATGGTGAGTTTATAGTTTGCTTAACACTGCTCATCAAATTAACTTTTATTATTGCAAAAGCATTTCAAAGTGATTTTTTTTCTACATACTTTTTAGAAACCAAAGATCTTTTAATATTAATATTACCTACTGTTTATAAAGTTTTGAATAGTTTTAAAGTTTTAAGAGGAGATGCCAGCAAAAATCAAACAAAATCGAAAATTCGTGGCAATACGTATAAGATTGACTTTAGAGATAATATTAATTATTATATCCACATCCATTGCAAAGAATTTTACAGTCCTGAAGAAGTGTCAAGGAAAGATGGATTGTTTGATATATGAAATGCTTCTTATTAAGAAGAACAATCCGAAACTTAATATCCGATTCAATACGTGCCAAAGTATTTATTTAACGTTCCTTTTATGAGATCAGTTGTTTAAGAACAATAGACTACTCCTTTGTTTTGTTTTCTCACTGTTATTGTATGCAAATTTCCCAAGCAGTAGACTTACTTGATAATGATGGCAAGATGTCATCGAAACGTCGTAATTTATTTACGTTAGTTTTTCTAATTAATAATTCGTGGCAAGGCTCAAAAATCGAACTCACTCTCCTTTTGCATATAGGTAGTTCTTTGTTAGATATCAATCGCTGTGTACTTTGTTTTTGGAAAATATTATTTTGTTTTCGAGAAAATCGTCATTGAAGAGTTTCGACTGGATCGTCGAGAGAAAGACGCTGAAACGGGCTAAAATTGCCAAACTTTAGACATAGGGTGTGTGTGCAAAGAACCAATTCTTACAATTCTTGAAGATTGTGCTTGTTATATGACTCTTTCTCATTGACTGGACGGAATTTCATACTTATTGGACCATTAGATGAATTTCTGGAAAGGGTTAAACGAATGCTTGGGTACCATATGCTAATTAGTATGCTCAAAAAAAAAAAAAAAAAAGCATTGATGAAAGCGTGACCACCAATTTACTTGACACTCAGATGCCTAATTGCCATGCAACTTGCGCTAGGAACTAAGAAAGAAATGTTCTTTCTATACTCCTAAAGTTTCCGTTCAGGGGAGAAACAAATCTTAGTTTGAGTTTAAAGTTCATTTATGCATAAAAATCATTCTTGAGGATTGCGTGACCGACAATTTAATTTTGTGGCTAAATGTATAAATACGGCGAAATACGCCGTTAAAAACTAAAAAAAGTTTCCGTTCAGGGGAGAAGCAAATCTTAGTTTGAGTTTGTAGTTCATGTAATATATAAAGTATGAGCTGGAGACCTTTATGGGCACGAGCCGTAGGCGAGCCGTTTTATGCCCATAAAGGTCGACTGCGAATACTTTATATCACTTACGAAATATCTAGAACTATATTTTCATGTTGTACTGATTTTTAAAATGAATTAACTGATTTTGGCCGAGAAAATCCAAGTTAAAGTGGAATGCAAATGAGGACGATTCTTTATCCGATTTAAAAACTCCGACACAGTTATGATTTTCTATTGTGTTTTGCTCATTAATTATTCATGAATTTTTTAATTATGTATAAAAATCATTCTTGAGGATTGCGTGACCAACGGTTTAATTTTGTGGCTAAATGGGTGCGTTTCCACTAGGACTTTTTAAGCTAGTTTAGCATAGAAATTCTGGAAATATAGTGGAAACACCACAAGGAAATTTTAAGCTACTTTAAAATTTCTACTGTTTATATGATAAAAAAGGCCAAAAATATATGCTAAAACACAGGAAATCACACCAAAGTTAAGCGACCTGGAAAGATGGCTTAAATTTGTCCCCCCCAACTGGATCAACCAATCGTAGCAACCTAGTTGACAGATATCTGTCAGAATATTTGTATAATGCTTGTTATCATAGAACAGACTGCCCTAGAGTCATACATAAGAAAATACTGTACAACTTAGATAGCCATCCTTCGTTTTCAACTAAATATGATATTATGTTTAATTTAGACTTGTGAAATCTTCGCATTTCCTGGTTACCACATTCTGAAATGACTATTGGTAATTAGATCCATTTATGACAATAATATCAAAGAGTTTTACAGTGGAAACAGCCGACAAATTGTACTAGTCTAACGTTTGTGTCTATAAACAAAGACCCAAAGGAATGCTAGGCTAGTAAAAAAGTTTAGTGGAAACACAGCCAATGTATAAATACGGCGAAATACGCCGAAAAAAGCTAAAATAAAACTTTTAGTGTGAAAAACCTATTCCGCGACTTTCCTCAGCCAATCACAAAGGCGAAACGAGTTTCTCACGTAAAAAAATCGTTTCGTTCAATCACAAAACACCCGTCAAAGCGAACTGGCAGCTTTGTCACCGTTCAAAAAATAATTTTCAGTGAGTTCGAGCTGTTGGTAGTTTTGTCTCAAAATTATAAATAAGAGCTAGCAGATGTTTTACGAGGATGGCTGATCATGAAAAATCAAGAAGATTTGTGTCTCTAGACAAAACTATAGACATTCAGTAAAATGATATAAAAACTAGATCTAAAAACTAGATTGCTCGAAATGCTTCTACCAAGGACACCAAGTCCTAATGTAATGAAAAGGAATATCATCAACGGCGAAAATTCGTCGACTTTTTTCAATTCCATCAATCGATTTGACAAGTGAACTGAAGGACCTGGAAAAGTTTATTGATGACTCTGAAGTTAAAGTGCAAGAAGTTCATGAAGCGAAACTAGAATCTGAAAGGGTTTACAATGAAGAACTTTCTAGAATTTGGAAGACTTTAAAGTTAATTTATTCAAAGCTTCACTCGTTTGAATCGATTTCAAAAGCGAATTGTACTTCAAAAGTTAATTGCTTCATGGCTGAAAATTGCAGTAGTTGTACACAATATGAATCATTGACACGTGAAAATGATTCAGTAAAACAAAGACTAAATGAAGTCGAACGTGAATTGAAAAGAGCCAAAGATGCAAATTACTCATTAATTAGCACCATCCAAAAAATAATTTCTAATTCTTTAAGACCCTCTGTAGTGCAGCTGGATGTCCTGGGCGAAAAAAACTATGCAAGCCAATCTGAAACGGCAACCGATAAATCTGAACTTTTTGTTCATAAATCAAGTATTAACTCCATCAATTCCCAACTTGAGGACTACAGAGAACGTCACAGGAAAAGCTTCGAGTCTAGCTCTTCAAATCAATCTGTAACAGCGTCTATTAACAACAAATTACCCGCTGAAGAGTATGCTTCCAACTACACAATTATAGAATCTTCAAACTCCCAGCTAGAGGAGTATAGAAAACATCATAATGAGAAATACCAGCAGCAGAAACTATTACTGAGTAGTTCACAGAATACCAAAATAACTCCACAACCTGATTCATCAAATCTTTCACTAGAAGATAACCTGAATATGCAATATCAGCTAAAGTCTCAACAAGATAAGATTTTGTCAAGTACGACTATTTTACTCGACCCTGTTGAACAGGGAGTGAAATCCAAGACAAAGCGAAGTAAGATAAAGAAAAAAGCTCCTTCAGTAGAATCAGAAATCAGTCCCCAAGACAAATCTGTAGACAAACCTGTAAGCAATCAAACCGATCTATCTGCTTAACCAAACTGTAATAGTGGAAATAAAGATCTTATTTTCATCGCTGGTGACTCGATGATCCAATTTGTCCAGGGCCGGAATCTATCTTCTACTAACCATCATGTTGCCGTCATAAATCAAATATTAACTCCATCAATTCCCAACTTGATGAAGTTAATACTTGATTTATCATTTTCCGGAGCAAGAATAGAGGATATGAATGACTTTCTTAAACCGTTACTGCGTAAGGAGCCGAGAGAACTGATTCTCCACATAGGAACAAACAACATCAGCGATGGTGGTGATCCCCGTTACGTGGCAGAAGGTATTGTAAACTTA
>JAAAQI020122685.1:0-15407 GCA_011800005.2 Stichodactyla mertensii
TGTTTAGTGTTGAGTAAATGACGTCACATGCTTCGTTGAAAATGTTAAAAACATCATACTTCCCATTGGAATATCACCAAAAAAATTTAACTAATGATTATTAGACCTTTAAAGATTATTCCAGCTAAGTTTCAGCTGAATTAAATTTCGCACGATTTTGCGTCCAAGTGCCCCTTTAAAGACTTAAGGTGGCAATAAACCATCCCCCTCCCTATGTACAAGGTCCTTGATATAGCTAGCTGTGGTAACTGTAATAATGAACCGTGAAAGCACCAGTAAAGGCTGTGAAGGAGACTAGAATCGCAGGTTCACAAAGATGAAAGGTAACCCCCTAAGCGACGAATTCCACCCATTTCCCTGTATTACTTCATTGCTTCGGAATATTAGTTGATATACTCACAGTTCGTTGAAATCGATAATTCCATCTTGATTGATATCAAAGGTCTGGAATTGAAGTCTCAAATCTAAGATGTCCGCACTGTCAAATTTGGGGTATTCTTGTCTCAAGGTTTCGAAGTCTCTTTCGCCCATTTCTAATAATATACAACGATTTTTAATATTAGCAAACTAGTAATGCAAAGCAATCACTGATGTTCGTTTGGGCTTCATGCATATTGGATGATATGTGAGCACCAATTAGAAGTGCACCATTTAAATAAGTAAATCAACCTTATTTATAGAGTAGCTGAGTACAACTGTAAGCTGACAAAGTGGCCTCAAGCATGTTAAGGCTGGCTCTTAATGAAGTGATTATACCCCCTGCGAAGTTTTAGAAGTTTTCTGTTGTAAATTAGTTATTCTTTTTTTCTTTCGAATAAAAACTTTTAGCCTGCGTGCATCCGAACACAAAACCCACGTTTTGTTCGGATGTACGCAGGCAAAAAAACTTTTAGAATAATTAATACTGAGGTCTTGAATTGATAAGGATTCAAAGCAATATGATCACGTGATCTATGACGTCACCGTGATGTAATAAATGTCAAAAAATATGGGGTACTGAGGATAAGGAACCTCCTAAAACTGAATACAGGAAATTGTTTGTCATGACAAATCCATTTGGAATGGATGATTAACAAAACTGGTTAAGGTTTTATTAAGGGATATTTATAGTCACCGGTGACCTGTTTAATTTAATATCTCCTTATCAAATAAGTGATGCCAACCATTCCAAACAGGATCTTCATTGGAATGAAGCTAAGATTGCAATGCATTTAAAGCATAAATGCGTCTGGAACTTTTAAATTGGCCACCCCGTTTTACAATAACCATTTTTGAAAAAAAAAATATGTAAATTTAGGTCACGTGTCCCTTCATAAACATTGCTTAATTGTTTCCTGGGCCAAACTCTATCCATAAACGAAGTTTCAAGTCATTATGTTAAAAATTAAACGAGAAAAGCTGAAATAACTTATATGTCAATAATTGGCTTCAGACCCTGCCTTATAACATGCTCGAGCGCGGCCCTCCATCTTCGGTATTTAACTCTTACTTAAATTTTTAAGGGACAAGACTGCCATTAACGCGATCATTTACGTGAAGGTCTAACCATTTGTAGATGTAATTACAAAGGTAGCACCTTCACCTTCTCCCCCAGTTATTTTAAGCCCCTGATTATTGGTTCGGCCGGGGCTTGAACCCACGACCTCCCGCACATTGGTCCGATGCTCAACCAACTGAGCTAGCCAGTTGACCGTTAGTCTCCCTCGCAGCGTTGCGTGACGACCAACACTAAAAACGGATGCGAGGGAGACTAGTTGACCGTTTGAAATAATCCAATTCTCATAAGTGCAGAGGTGGTCAGCTAGCAAAGTACTATGCATTATCATACCACTCAGGTATTTTAAAGTCTCGACTATAATTCTTCTTCTCTAGCTAGTAATTTTTCTACGCCGTGAAACATATGACGACCACACTAACCTTGGAACTTTCTTCTGTTCATAGCAATTTTCTTCCTTTCTTCGATTAGTTTGCTCCAATATTGAGCTTGAATTTTCTTGAACTCCGTGTCATCAAGCTCGCGGATATTTTTCCTTCGTTCTCCTGTGGTTCGAATCAGTCGTGCTAGCTTAAACCGGTATTTGTTTTACTAGCACAATTATTAACAGTGTTATAGTGTTGAGATCTCATTGTTACTTTTGTCGTACAGTTCCTGGCTTTCGGTCGTGCAACGTCGGCTAAGCACCGATCACCATTCGCCACGTGAACCCTTTTAAAATAGCTGTATACACGGTCGTAGGAAGTAAAGCAGTATCGTGCGGACTAGAACGCTCTAGTATTTCAAACGGCTGGACTGATATATCTATCTATACTCTACCTGTAACGTCGAAGATATATTTGGGATTATACAATATAGGACTTCTTGATATAGGATAACTTGGGGCGCATCCCATGTCGCATTGTCGTAGCAACTATTTTCCTTCCATACTGTCAAGATTACGATGTACCTTACATCGTTACTGACCTCGTGCGTGATAAACCTCTGGTGGTGAGAGCTAGACGAGTGCGCGCCGAAAATCGAGTAATTCTGATTTTGACGTCACAAATTAGAACGGTAAAAATGGCTAATCGAGCCATGCATTTCAGGTTGCGCGCTTTCTAAAACTACAACAAATCAAACATTCCTTTAGAACTTTTAAAAGTTATTTTTTGACTTTCAATAAATAAAACTTAAGATATAACTGTCAACAATTGTCAAATAAGTCTTAAATAAACAAAGCTGATAAAGCTAGCCCAAAAACAGCTCAACTCTGGCGCAAACTATGATCAAGCCTTGCAATTTTAAAATTTGGTGCAGCAAAAACTTGCAGCGTTTATCCTGTCTACTGATACCGATACAAGCCGAAACACTAAAATGAGGCGGGCAGTTTTAGACATTTTGAAGGGAAAAATCCAAGCATTTGAGCTTTCTGCAACTCCTTATTTTGTTGCGAGACCCAAAACATTACCGAGTTTCTCACGAGGCATGATTGGCACTGCAAATACAGTGCCAATCATGCATACAGTGCCAATCATACAGTGCCAATCATACAGTGCCAATCTCTAGCCGGTTAGCCAGCGAGTCCTCGTGCAACAATGAAAACCAATTCTAACCTGTTACGTCGCTAGTGGACCTCATGCAGAGAGTTCGATGTTCGGTGAGTGATACTGTATTTGCTCGAAAATAAAGAGAACTGCTGATGGGTTTTGTTCGCAGTCTAGGCTTAAAAGTTTTGCTTTTTGGCTCGTGTGCTGTATCCGTGAGTCGTCTCATTGAGACCTTTGATCTTAAGGCCCCGTTACACTGTGCAATTTTCTCAGCAACTTGTCTCGCAATGCTTGAAAATTGCGTTGCAGTTTTGTAGGTGATGTCGTGTTACACTGCAACGCGATCTCAGCAACTTGCAACGATTGACGGAGGTATGATACACTGTGAAACGACGTTGCAAGTTGCTGCAATCCGTTGCGATAAGTAAAACTGAGTACTACTTTGAACAACGCTGGGCGCAACTAAAAAAGTCCGAGATAACCCCTGTTACACTGTGCAGTTCTCCAGCAACTCGTCTCGCAGCTGCGATGCGAGACAAATTGCTAAGAACATTCCACAGTGTAACGGGACCTTTACTGCGCTCAGCCAGTCAAGCTTGGTTAAGGTCAATAAACCTCTAGATGTCCACGTGATTGGTTGAGCGATATGTGTCGGAGAAAATGAGGTCAATTCTGACTCTAATTTTGTCCAGTTCGTCTATGATTTGCTTTGAAGGCGGGTAATCTTTCTGGAGCTTCTCGATGACCGTTAGGTTTGCTTGGATATTAGTTATAGCGTCGTCGTATGCAACATCGATCTGAAATTGAAAAGTGAATTTGAAATATACGGATTTAACGCGCAATGAACAGCGTGAATGTACGGGCATACGGGGATGGAGTTTACAACGCGTACTTCAACAGTTTGAACAATTTCAACAGTAACAACTTGAATAATTCTAACAGCCCTTGGGAGTCTTCTAACTTTTTTTCCCTCCCTCTCTCAGGCATTAATGGCAGTCCCTAATGTTCTTTGACAAAAACTGTACCTGTAAACTTGCGTCACTGTTTGTCATGACCTCATCTGGTCGGATTCTTTTTGGTTCCAGCTGAAACAATGAACCAGAAACAAATTGAAATCGTACGCGACTGGTGATCAACTGCTTGGCCAATAGAGCGGTTTTCGTATGAGTGGAAAACGTACATACCATGCACCCAGATGGCTTCCTATTGTTTTTGGGCGAATCATCCAATCACATGCGTAGTTACGGCTTCGGTTAAATATGGGTACTGTTGCGGTACGGATACGAACTCGCCGTATTTTTTCTACTCATACCAAATCTGCTCTATGTACCGGCATTTTTCTTGAGATTATTTTAATTTAAAAGTAATTTCGGGACCATACTTCCAGACATCGATTGCTGAAGCGTCGTATGGCTTTACGGGTCAGCTGGAGATTTCGGCCCCAACACCGCTATCCCAGGTCTATATGATCAGGGAGCTCGGCCAGAAGTAGGACTTAAGGCCTTAAGGGAGAGGTTAATCGGCCCCTAGACCGTGTATGATTAACCCCTTGCTATGATCAGGGATAAACCCCGTGAAGTGCGTATGGCGTTGGTAGCTACACGATCCACGCTGGTGCGCTGATCCATGTGGGGGGACTAGTTTTGAATGGCAACAAGACAGGGTTATCCGCCAGAACATGGCTGAAACTGCTTTATAGCGTTTTTACGGAAAAAGTTATCTAAAACAACCTCATAAGACATTCCAACAGCCCTGAATAAGCCATTCAATAGACTCAGCTATCGCTAATGATTCAGAAACAGATTGAACGCAATCGCAACTTTGCTTCAAGAAATATAGAATTCAAACTCTAACCGGCTTGTCCAAGCGTGTTATATGTAAAAAGCTCGGTTTGATTTTCAAAAAAAAAAAAAAAAGAAATCTTTAAGAATGCCAAACTACATCGAAAGAAAAGTCTTTGGCGGGTAAGTCAAGCCCGCCTTCATGGTTTAGTACTCGGATGGGTGACTACTGAAGCGAAAAAGTAGCATTATCAGCGGTATCGGTTTCCACTGACACCCGCAAAAACTGTCGCAAAAACTTCAAAGTCCCCTTTCATTAATTATAACATCCCGAATATTTTCCAAAAAAGGGAAAAAATTATTTTAAAAAATGTAAACAATTACCTGCTTTCGACTTGAGCGCGAGGAAAATTTAGATGGAGCAGACTTGAACAATTGCGGGGCGCCATTCGAATGATTTTCTGAATAATTTTCTGGTTTTGTTATCGACTCCTCTGCCTTGAGATAAGGGATTCCCTGGTCACGTGCTTCGTATGGTGATTTCCGCTGACCCTCACTGCTCTTTTTCGTTAGCTCCACCTGTGTGTTGTTTTTCAGGCCTACACGGACATCTTGTCTTGATAGTACGATGGCATCTCCAGCATTGATAGCATTTATTATGGCGCCCATCTCCCACTGTCTTGACACACACAGTACGTTATGTGCCTTCATCGCTCTGGTTTTATCGTTTATTTTTGGTTGGTTTTCGGGTACTTCTTGGCCATTCTTCAACACGAACGAGGATTTGAAATCTCTGTCTATCAACAAAGCGTCCTCCTGTGAAGACGCACTCACCGCCAGTGGAGGTATTCCTCTACCACGCTTTACAGGGGGGTACAGCAAGGGCATGCTGCTTACAGAAGCTGGATAATGCGTGGAATTACTAATGTAATTCTTTCCATCGGTTGCGTTGAACTGTATTCCAGACGACACAGCGAGCTTGCTTCCACAATCTGCCGCATTTGTTGTCGGACGGACCTGTAAAGGCCTCGACTCGTTAGTAAAAGGAAGGATTTCTCTTTGAATATAGGTAGTGCTTCCGGTGCTCCCGTTAGCTGTTCTGTATGGCAGCACGCTCGGCTCAGGAGGTGTAAAGACGTAGGGTGGTGTATAGCGAAGGCAGTGGTTTGTATAAGGGAACGACAACTTTCCTTCGATGGCAATGTCCTTCATTAACTTCCCTAAGGTGTTTTTCCCAGTAGCCTGTGGGGTATACCACACGCCGGTCTCCTTGTAATGGCGGTTCGGGGTATGAAAGAAAGCTCCTGTGCATTCTGGGTTTCGTTTCTGCACGTATAGTTTGAGCGCCGCTACCGGGCACATCGGGTTGCCGGGGATTCCGTACATCTTTCTTTTCGGTCCGGATACTTTCTTCTTTTCAGCGCCGTTGCTGCCTCTTTTCGGGTCGTACTGCACGTACAGGAGACCTGAATTATCATCTTGATCGAAATACAGCATACAAGGTTTCAATAAATGCAGCGCCAGACGAGTCGTTATCCCAAAATTAATCCCAAGAATCATGAATACATATCTGTGTAAAGCTTTAGGGTTAGATACGCCGATGACTCCTCGGTCAAAGAGCTGTCGTACATCTTCGCACGTCAGTGGTCTTGCATTGTCCTTGCTTTCTCTGCTGCCTGTGGCGTCTTCTCCAAGCTGGATTAGTTCTTTATGGCGATCTGAAATGACCTTGTTAGCTTCTTTGAACTGCTTGTCGCGCGTGATGCTGATGGAGCGGTTGATTGGCTCGCTGTTCAGGTGTTGGTTGATAGCGAAGCGAAAGATTTTCAATGAGCTTGGCTTCCATTGTTGGCCGTCTTTTCGTCGGCCATCCCTGTAGAATTTTTTCAGCCACGAGCTTAGCTCTTCTGCACTGCAGTATTCAAAGTCCGTCGGTAACCCCTCTAGTTTTAACCAATCTTTTATCAAAAAGAAAAAGGGAAAATACATATATCATGTTATGCTTTTTCATTCCAGCGAAAAAAGGAACCGAACCTGGGCTGGTCATAATCTAACGCCGGGGGTGGGTTGGTGGGTGGGTCATAATCTAACGCCGAGGGAAGGGGGAGGGGGGAGGGGAGGGGTAGAGGGAAGGGAAGGGGGAGGGGAAGGAGGGGGAGAAGGAGGGGGGTGGGTTGAGGTTTTGATAAAGTTTTCTCTTTCTCTTTCTGTGTGGTTCCTTGGCTTACCCATCCTCCACTCACCCAGCCTTCAGGCATTAATGATTAATAGGCTATTTGCATGATGGCATCATTTTATTACCAAGACCAGAATGCTTTGTCAAAATGGTGTATTCAGATTTTTGACTCTCCTGTGAATAAAGAGACAATTGGTAAAATTATTTGCCTGACAATTGAAGCCACTCAAAGCATTCTGGTCTTGTAGTAAATTACGCCATCATGCAAATGGAACATTGCTGTTCCCCTCTAAAAAAGCTTACTTTGATGAAGAACTGACGTCCGAAACGTCAGTAAAGATAAATATATTTTTTACGTGTGTTCAGCATTTATTTATAATGTCCATTTGTTATCTATACACTGACGCAGTTTATACTAGTACTATTATGAATTATTATTATTATTATTATTATTATTGTTTATTATTATTATTGTTTATTATTATTATTTTATTACTATTTTAAATTGTTATTATTATTATCACTATTATTATCAATTTATTATTATTATTATTACTTTTTATATATTTTTATACTAGTATTTACTATTATTTTATAGTTCTAGTTATTTGTTTTTTTGTTAGGTATCTGATAGTCCTGTAAGTATGCCAAAAAAATCTACCAACGCCCTGAAGTTAAGATAGCCTGAATGGTAAAATAATTCCTTCTTAACTAGAAATGACAGGAGTTACTTATCAACTCAAAATTTAGTTACAGTGGTTGTTTATGTAATATTTTCCGAAAAAATATATTTTCACTGTCGGCAAAGCCGGATACTAACAAATTCAATATCGCACGCGCGTTTGCAGAGACCACTATTTAAAAATACGAAGAAAGTTTTAGTCATTCACACCCCCATCCTGCCTTCTGTTAGTCTTGTTTGTGAGACTTTAAATGGTCGGTTCAAAATGTTAAACAGCCACCCGCTATTTCAGTCAGTTACGATCCTATAACCTGCCATAAATAATTTACCTATTGGTAGTTTTTAACGTTTCGTAATTCATGGTAGATAACAGATATCCGATAATCACAACAAATGCAACTCCTATTTGAACCGAATTCAATCCCAAAGCTAATGTATTTGCGAAAATAATGAAGGATTGTTCTATAAATCTAGAGAAAATGAATTTGACTTTCGTGAAAAGTCATCGTTATTTAAGTGTTTTAAAGACATTTATGAGGGTAATCATATACGAGAATAAGACCTGTTGTGGTATGGTTTAAAGAAACGTACTGAGTCGACCTCATTAATAATTAAGCTTAAGTGAATGATCAAACCGCCTTAAAAAATACTATCCAGATACTGTTTTGTTTTTTTTTTTTTGTAATAAATAAAATTATTCTTTTGCTGTTAGTATGAAAATTGTCGTTATGTATTGTCAGAGAGAATTTTTAGGGAGATCTCTTTACTTTGTGGGTGAGTATATGTGAAGATAGTAGGTAGGACGTGATGGGCAGTAATACTGCACACTTTAAAAGCTGAACATATCATCTAGATCTTTACCTCGAAAACTCCATCATGAATCCAAAAAAATTCCACGACAAATATAGCACTTAGTCTTTAGTTCCTATGTTAAATTCATGTAGTTCTTATTACGTACGGAGCTATCATTTTGATAATACTTAAGTCTTTAATTGAATAGTCGTTTACGGTTATTATCGACTGATTATGTCAGACTCATAAACTTCGTTAAAAACCTGACGACAACCCGTAAAAAAGACACGTTGTTAGACTCATAATTACAAAGCAAGATAACTACGGAAGCTAACTAATTATTTAATTTCAAAGATACGACTTGAAATAATGCTTTTCTTACAAAAAGAGGTCCTTACCTTTAAAGACACGCACATGGGACTGGTAAGTTTTCAGCGTCTTGGCGTTTGCTGTGCTCGGCTCCGTCGAGTTTGATCTCGGCGACTCTTCCTGGTGACCAATACTATCATCATCGTCTTGTTCACAATCGCTGGCTTTCTCCTCCTCATCTATAGCCATATCTTGTAAAAACTCTTCAGGCCTATCCAAACTTAGCATTTCCGGCCTGGGATTGGGCCTGGGAAGTTTTTCATTCAGTATGAGGGACTTCCCATTTTTGTCTTTTTCTCTTTTGTAATGAACCATGATCTCTTGACCCACCTGTGGATCTCTGGATTCAAATCCATCAGGACTTATTCTCGAGATCCCAGATGGAAGATACACTATTGGAATTTGACTGGACATCACTTATGGAGTGGCTGTTACGGTCGTTTTCGTTCAACAAGAACTATTAACCTTTATATCAAATTCACTGAACTTTTTAATCGAAAATTGTTTTTGAAAAAAAAAAAAAAAATTACGATTAGTCACCAGGCTCTAACGGTACTCATGCTCAGTGACCAGGCCAATGAATTCAAAATGGCGGACAATTTGATGTTTTGGTTTGCGCTTCTTTTATTTACGATTTTTTGTCCGTTTTTGATCGCTTTACTTTACTATTTATACCGGAGAGATAAGGAGAATAATGATTTTATTGGTAAAAGAGTGCTTTTCGTGACTGCTCATCCGGATGACGAATGCATGTTTTTTGCACCGGCGATTTTGCAGCTTTCTCGTTGTGCTCGAGTATACTTACTTTGTCTGTGCACAGGTGAATATTATCTATTTTATCTCATATCAGCTGAGCGAGAAGTTTATCACAGCTGTGTATTCAAGGGATGGGGTATGGAAGACTCTGAAGAGTTAAGGGGGGCTGATATTCGAAAACTTAGTACACTAGTGTGTTAGACGACTGCTTTATTTGATGAAACTTGACATAAATCTCCTTCCCCTACACTGTTAGTAGCCTCCCTCATCCGGCTCAGAGGCTCTGCCAGCAGGGTTACAACTCCCTACCTCCACAGTTAGGGGGAGGGTCACCAAAATTCATGCAAGTAAAATTCAATAGGCACCAGCACCCCCTCTAAATAATGACCCAGGAATCAGAGAAAGGGGACCAGACCAGAGGAAATGGGGGACTGGAAAACTGATTGAGCCACAGGTATGAAAATACCACTTAAATAAAAATAAGAGAGAACAGTACCCTGTGGCCTCACCCCTACATCTGCCCATGCATAAGCTTAGCTATGGTTTCTGAAAAGGCTTCGGACTCAATCTTGGGCCGAATTCCATTTGGGGATTAATTAAATTTGATGATTTTTGTATTAGGAAACTATTATGGTCTTGGAGAAACAAGGAAAAAAGAACTCTTACTAAGCTGTTCTCTGCTGGGAATTCCTGATGACAATATTAACATACTGGACATTAAGTTAGTACATTTTACACATAATTTAAATTGAGGTACAATTAATGATGCATGTCAGTCTGGAATGGCTACATTAATGAGTGGGACTGGGCTAGAGGGACCTGCTCCTTCCCTCCTCCCCCAACCCAAAAATCTCAGTTTCCATTTTTTTCCTTGATAGTTACTTGATCATATCCCAACCTTTCTATTTTACTCATCTTGAGGTATGCTAATAATATTTATCATTATATTTCTACATATTATTAATGAACAACTAACATTTTATTAACAATCAGAGAGTTACAAGATGGCTATCCCTGGAACACACTTGTAGTAAGAAAAGAAATTGAATCTCATTGCAGAAGACACAATATAGATGCTGTAGGTAGTTTGCACACTGTTCTTCTATGTCAGGTTAAAAAAAAAAAAATTTAACAATTTATTTGCATTATAGTGCGAAAGGAGATATAAGAGGTTAGCCCTGTTGAGAATATCTCCTAAGATCGAATTAGAAAGTTGATTTTTGCGGAGGGAGGAAAACCGGAGAACCCGGAGAAAAACCCTCGAAGCACAGGAGAGAACCAACAAACAACTCTACTCACATACGACACTGAGCCCGGCGAGGCTCGAACCCAAGTTGCATTGATGAGAGGCGACGCATTAGCAGCGCACGCCACCCGTGCTTCCCTCAGGTTGGGATATTGTACACATGTAATAAAGAAGCCAAGCTCCAGACTTCAAAATGAATTTGAGAACTACATTTTTGCACTGCTTGCCCACTTTATTTTCTATACAATTTTGGAAAAAGTCCCCAGGATTTTAACTGTTTCAGTATTTATCTCTAGCCTGCACACTAAAATTATCCAGTGTCTTCTGCCTCACCTGGGCACTTCTGCTCTCTAACTTTTGACTCTGTAAAAACCCCAGGATTTCCTGATTTCTTTGACTGAGGTGGGGTGGGGGAAAAGATTAAATACATTGGCCCACTCCACAACAATTTGGCAAGTGGGTGGAAGTAAATAAAATGATAGGGTGTAAAATCATATCCTACTATAAGGTTTGGACACAGGATGTGAAACTGTCTGTGAGGAGGAAATTTCACTGTGTCCACTATTGCATGCAATTTCATCAGTAATGTTGCAGTAAGTTAAAGTTGAAGTAAGTTTTATACTTACAGGTGGTCACATGATTCCCTGTCGTAAGCTGAGTGTTGCATTGTGTGTCCAAGACTTAAAGCTGTATCAAGTTTGTTGAATCATATTTTAATAAAAATTCTAATGAAAATTTTCCCTCCATTCCAGCTGATAACCTTTGATGACTATGGTGTATCTGGTCACCCAAACCACATAGCACTTTTTAATGCTGTTAACACATCAGAGGACAAGAGTGAATCATACAGTAATCCCAAAGCCATTCCAGTCTTTTTGCTTGAAAGTGTTTTTATTTTTAGGAAGTACACCCTATTTTTAGACTTGGCAAATAGTATTTTTGCAGGGTAAGTTATGGCAAGGTAATTTTACCCAGTCTCATTGGCCAATTTGTGGTCCATAACTTATGGTATAGAACACCAGCCTTATTTTTGGGTTCACCTTCTGTATCTTATTGACCTTGCTCACCTGGCCTGTACATAAGTTATGGAACCTCGGTTCATACATTATACGTTATGAAACCTCAGTTCATGTGTAAGTTATGGAGCCCTGGTCCATACCTTACTGTATGGCTCTTGTGCTGGATTATTAATAGGCGTGTGGACCCCTATAAAATATTTTGAAAGATATTTTTATTTGGCAAGGTGATTTTTACCAGTATTGAATTCACACAATGTAACCTAAAAATGTTGGATGATACAAACTCTAAAACAACTCATGTCATTTATGTCCTTTTAACAAGGTACATCTTCTTATCATCTTTAAAAGATTTCAAATTAGCTCAGGTAGGCAATATTGCTTAATTTGTTGTTCTAGAAAATATCCATGCCTCTCTTAGGAAGAGGAATTATGATCTGGAATGGGTGGGAAGGTACACTCTGAGATCATTTTTTTTTAACTTGACCTGGAAGTTTGAGGTGATGTTTAGTTACAGCTGCAATTATCTTTAGTGAGGGAGGTAAGGATGTTTTGTGGATTTATACAGTCTCCTTGAACATCAGAGGGTGTGAGATACATCACTTGTGTGCTCTCCCTCTGTGATCCCAAAGCCACCATATTTTAAAGGACTTTGGCCATTAAGGACCCATTATATAATATGTGTGATATAATACACCATTACCCACTAGTTATCCCATTTTTACCTACATTTTGAACAAACACCCAAACACTAATGTTGCTTATTTCTAATTTCTATAATTTCATTGGATTTTAATTTCACTTATCAATCCTTTGTATTCATACAGGAAGCCATGGCTGCTCACCATAGTCAGTTTGTGTGGTTTCGTCAACTTTACATCCGATTCTCCCGGTACATGGTAATCAACACATTAGAAAGACATAACAGTTTGAAATTTGACTCTCAAGAATAAACATAAATATTCAAGTTGTCTGCTCTTGTTATGAATGGTTAGCTAACATAGCTACATGTCTAGATTCAAACAAGATGCAAGGTGCACAAATCACCTAAGAGTCAAAAATAAATTCTGTTAGCCACGAGAGTAGTGATTTTTGTTTGTACCAGTATTACACAAATGACAGCAATTATTTAGAAGTGTCCTTCCTTGTAGAGGTAGATTCTTGAGAACCTTAAGTGTAAAGGCATGGAAATTAAGTAAAGAAGCCATTCTTTTCTAAACTTGGATAATATTGTATGACAAGTTGATGCTGTGTCATAGATACTTAAAACTGTAGAGTCTGTATAGCTCCAATGTAGTACAAATACTTAATTTTATCATGATATGCAATATGAACAAATTCTGGTTCAGGCATCTTTTCTGGACCAGTGATGTCACCACTTGTATATCTTGTTTGGTTTCTTGAAGTGTCTCTTTTTGCCAAGCCGTTTCAATAATTGTTTTCTATTTACTTTCTTTTTAGCTGTATTATTATTTTGTTGTGATTTTCCTTGATCCATTTCAACATCATCTGCAGAATTGATAAAAAAAGTTACACCATTTGCAACTCTATGATGTGTGTGAGTGGTTTTTGCATTCAAGATAGAAGGTTAATAGCAGATTTATGACTCTTTTACACTTCCAGTAATCTGGCTTCCAATTGCTAAAACATACTACAATCTCCATTATTACATATAATAAGCTTTCAATAGTCATGTTTCATCTGTGGTCATTACTAACAGCTGCTATGTGGAATGTGAAACAGGACCATTGAATAAGAAAGGAGTAAAGGTTTGTCATATCATTTGAATACCTAAAGTTTCCAAGGGAAACCTCTATTATACATGGTTGCCACAAGTCAGGGAAAAGTCAGGAAAAAAATTTTTTTTCAGAGTCAGGGAATTCTACTTTCAGTCAGCAAAAAATTAGATTTTGAGCAAAAGTTAGGGAACTTTATTGCTCACACAGTACTTGAAAATATATGGTTCCTCCTAGCCAATATAACAGTTTTATGGTCTCTGCTCAATTCGCCAGCCAGTAAGAAGAAATGTCTTAATTTGATTGGCAAATCAGTTGTTTATAATATTGCTATGTTGTCTGTCCACCTATAAACACTTTGCCCACTCTGTTTAACTTATTAGTCACTAGTCGCCCTGCTTGTTTATCTGAATTATTGGATTAGGGAAAATTTTACTTTAGTCAGAGAAAAGTCAGGAAAAAGTCAGGGAATATTGTGATTGGATTGTTGTGGTGACCATGTTATAGACTGTGGAATGAATGCATCAGACTGGGCTGAATCTGTTTGGGCAGCAAAACTGAAGTGGTAATGTGAGATAAACCAATCAGATGGGGGCTTTCTGTTATTAATTAATATGGCATGGGGGCAGGGGGTTAAAATTGAGGGTGTGATATTGAAAGTATGACTGAAGTCTGGGGGGTATGAAATCTTAAAGGTGCGGACACACGGTGCAACATTGCACACAACAAATTTAAATGGGGGTGACACCTTGCAACAAAATCAAGCAACATGGCTTGCGCAATGGCGTCTCCCTTCGATCCACACCTGTGAGACTAAGTCATTTTGTCAGCGGTTATAAACTTGGTGCAACCTGATTGGCTGAAGATTTCAAAATGTTGCAAGCAATGTTGCAGTCGTGTTCACACGATGAAATTTGTTGCGTGCAATGTTGCAGGAGTAGAGCATGATTCAACTTCAGATTTTTTGCATGCAATGCTGCGTGCAACAAGTTTCAGGGGTAGACACAGGCTGCAACAGTCCTGTTGCGGGAAATGTTGCATGCAATGTTGCACCGCGTGTCCTTAGCTTAACTCTCTAGTAGACGGTGGGGTACATGTAGGTTATGAAATACTTGGTAGCAATGTTCAGTAATTTTGCTCATTATGTTCCTAAAACGTATTTATTAAATCGTGATATTTAGCTAATAATTTTTAAAAGCAATAGTATGAGAATAAATAACATCTAAAGGACTCACTTGTATTTTGTGCTGGTTCGACTTCCACGTGTTCGCTTGTTTCTTGATCGTTTTTATCACTTTGGGCTTCTTTCTCTTCAAACGTGACAGCCATAGCTTCCCCTTTCTCTTCTGCATCTATTCCTAAGGTCTTGAGAAGCCGCTCTGTTTCTTTAACTTTGAATTTTTCTCTCCTTTCTCTGCGCAATTTTCGCTTTCTTTTCGATCGCAGACTTTTCGCCATCTTGGAAATTTTATAATATCATCAAGCGTGGGGATTGGGTAGTACCTTTACACAGGAAACCCAGTAATCAAAAACACATGTCAAGATGGCGGCTGGCGCAAGAACTGCAAAACGTGTTCTGAACACTGTCATAGATGCTCAATATCTGGTCGATAATATCATATTTATGAATAGTGAGTACGAATTTTTATTATTTCGTGATGATGGTTTCCTACGGCATGATTTTAAAGGGGATTTAATTTCCACGTAGTAGAATGCACCTATCAATGATTAGCCCCAGGGTGGTGGGGGGGGGGGGGGGGGGGGGAGGGGGGGACCCAAGGGAAGTGGCAATTTTTGGGTTTGGAAAGGGAAGGGTCACTTTCGTAACC
>JAAAQI020122696.1:1830-31737 GCA_011800005.2 Stichodactyla mertensii
AAAAACTCTATTGCAACATACTTTTAGGGCTTCTTTTATCCTTTTAACAGGACCATAGCCACTAGTACAGTTGGTCCATTTTCAACCTAGGAACAAAACAGTGTATTGTCCATTTTCAACCCGGCTACTATTAGAAACAGCAAGTTTAATAATTTTCTCAATTTTGAAAACTGGACCACTCGCAAAGTTGTAGCTATGCCCTGTTTTTCTACTCCAAATAGGTCAATAACAGCTTATGGTTACTTACTGCTTCAAGTACCCTTTACTCACATGTAAGGGAGGGGTGGGTAAGTCT
Source organism: Stichodactyla mertensii (assembly GCA_011800005.2). Lineage (NCBI taxonomy): Eukaryota > Metazoa > Cnidaria > Anthozoa > Actiniaria > Stichodactylidae > Stichodactyla > Stichodactyla mertensii. The sequence goes on from JAAAQI020122696.1 coordinate 2,126, forward strand.
GTTACAGTATGCATTTAAGTATTATTCCTTGTTCATTGCAGTGTCTATAATGTCAGGCAGCACAAGAAGTACCAGAGTGGTGAATGGGATGAAAAAAGATGTCTTGAAGAATTCCTCAAGAACTTTGACAGCACGACAGACCCTGACAACAAAGTATGGAATTTAACAGTTTTTCACTTCCCTGATGATGGCTCTATGAGCTGAAAGCTTGGGATTTTTATCAATAAAAATTCAGTGTAGAAGAAGCATAAAAAAGATTCAGTTTATGTAATTTGTTGTTTGACAGTCCAAACCCCAGTGGCAGATCTAGATCTTATCAACCTAACTTCAATGTTTGGGTTGTACATTCACTTTTTTTACATTTATGGCTTGCACTCTACAAGCTTAGGCCGTGATGCAGTGCAAACATTAATCTGTTTACACTACATTATGCAATTAAGTGAGAAATGATGAAACTTTTGTCAAAGTTTGAATGTCTAGCTCCTAATGTTTCTAAGGGCAACCGCTATGATAACATCAGAATGATCACTGCTGATTGGCTGATTTTGTTTCACTGCTTCAATATTTTAGCTTGGACAAATTCAGCCAATCAGAAGCAATCATTCTCATGTGCTGTCGTAGCACTTGCCCTTAGAAACATCAGGAGCTAGAGATTGTCACTAAAGTGCAAAGCATAGTAAATTACAGTACAGCCCTTGCTAGGTTAATAAAAGGTAGATCTTGTGTTCTCACAGTGTTTTCTTCCTCTTTCGGAAATTTTAATCAAAGCCTAATATGGAATAGTAGAGAATTTGAAACTGGGTTTTGTTATATTTTATCCAGGTAACCAAAGAAGAGTGGCTGAACTACTACACAGGGTTGAGTGCAAGTATCGACAATGACTCGTACTTTGATCTTATGATCAGAAATGCCTGGAAACTGTAGAGGTCTTAACTTCTTTTTAGCTATGTATCGACTTTCTGTAACAAAAAAAACTTTAAAAAAAAGACATTACCATATGTTACAATAACCAAACTCAATTTTTAGCTACATTGTAATAAATTAAGGAATTTTCTAGCTTTAATATCATTCATGAGAAGAAAGTAAAACAACTATTGCATACTTCATAATTTTGAAGATTTTGAACTTTTGTTTCGACATTGATGTTTTATTATAAAGTTGGTTTTCTCTTTTTAGCACAGTTATTGTAATAGAGATTAGTTTTGTTTCGTTCATTGTAATGATTATTATTTTAGGACACCAACTTGCTAAAACATTATTTCACTGTAGGAAATAAACTGATAATAATTGAAGACAGTGTGGTGAGTTTTGAGTATAAATATACCTAGCTGTGAAACAAATCTGATAGTCAATACACTGAATGCCAATATGGCATCCATTTAGAATTGCTATTGTTTTGGACTCACTAGCCTCATGTTCAAGTGGAAACACAAACATTTTCACATGTATGAGAGGCTAGTGAGTCCAGAAGAATAGTTATTCAAATAGATGCCATATTCAATAGATGCCATATTGGCATTTGATGTATGACTTATAGTCAAATCCCAAGAAAATACTAGAATTAGTGCAATAACTATTCCACATTATCCTAAATACTCCAAAAGAAATTAACCACTTAAAAGATTTGTCAAGAATGTAGGAATTCACTGCTAGATTTTCATCTGCATGTGTGACTACGCTTAGGGAAATTCTGACAGTATGAAAGGTTTTGCAAAAGCATTTTTTAATAAAAAAATAAAACGGAATACAAATAATTGCTTGCAAATTTTAAGAGAATCTAATTACTGTGTATTGTTTGTTTTGATGTATCTTGTGTTTCAAAGTGGTAGAGTGATGACACTTAACTCATGAAACAGTTTAGTTTGATAGATATTAGTAGATAATTATTCTACAGTTTTCTTGTGTCTACTTATAGTTTCTGTTTCAGGGGGTTAAGTGTTATCACTCTATCTTTTAGGGCTAAAATTACTGAACCAAGACCATGCTCAAACACTCTTTTAAGGGTAGAATTTCTTTTTTTCAACAATTATCTCTGTCCTCTCTATATACTAGTTATACAATGCTTTAGAGTGGTATACCATGGAATATCCCACGTGTCACTTGTATTTTCTGTGTGTACACACAAGCCTTTAGGCAAGTGTGTATACAAAGAAAATACATGTGACAAGTGGGATATTCCATGGTGTGACACGAGAAAGCATTGTATAACTATTTTATCCCACACCATAGAAAATACAAATGCATGATGGGAAGGAAGAGTGGAATACTGACGAATATACAAGAGCTTTCCTGCATTCTGATTGGCTGTATTTTCTATGGTGTGGGATAAATGGGAATATCACCTCCTGGAGTCATTATATTTCATATTCTTACATCATGGCAGCCATCTTGGTGTAAAGTTTTCAAAAGGTTATCCATTGTTTTGTGCGCCAATATGGCTGCCATAACCTGAGGCTACCACGTCTTTGATTCTATTTGGGGCACAGGAACGCGTTAAAACCAAGAATAGCTAATTCTTATCCATAAATTTTTTGATGGCTTTGTTCATCTTCTCAGAATCAATCTTCAGATTCAGGTTTGCCTCTACGTCATCAATCTTTTCCTGGCTCCAATTAAATTTCTTTGAAATTACTGGAAAAATAAGCTTTTCAACGTCGTCTTTCTGAAGCTCTGGGTGAGCTTGCAAACCCAAGATATTATCAGAAAACTGAACCATTTCGTGTGAACAAGAGGCCGAACTTGCCAGAGTTGTAGCACCTTCTGGTAACTCGATGATACATTCACCATGAGATTCTAACAGTCGCAGAGGCCCATCATCAAATAAACCCTCTAATTCTTTAGCACATTGGGATGCATCTTTATTTCCAACGATTTTCTCCGATTGAAGGACGAAATCTTTCGAAGGGTTCACACCAACTTTACCTCCAAGAGCAGAACCAATCAACTGATGGCCAAAGCAAATCCCAACGATATTAGGTTGTTTTTTCACTTTATCAACGCTGGCTGCAGCTCGAATGAAGTCTTTTAACTTCAGAATCCATTCTTCATTGTCGTTTGCAGAACTAAGGCTTCCAGAAATGATAAAAGCATCGAATTTCTGCAGGTCTTCAATGGTTGGTACGTTGCCCCTTTTAGCGTGAAAACCTGTCCATTCTTCGTCCTTAATCCTGTAGATATTTTCGTATATTTTGATAACATATTCACTGTAACCCCACTTTTCCTCGTCGGAGCAAGAAACGGCTGCAAAACGCTTCATAATTGACAGTATTGGTTTAACTGAATCACAATATGGGGGATCGATGGGGATCAAGGTACACTTGAAATATAAGACGTGACGTGTCAAAACGTAACAACTTACGTGACAAGCGCGTGACCTGTACTTCCGGTCCTGCTTCGACTCGATGATATTCAGCAGTACTCAGTAGGTATGTTGCGCACAGATCACAACAGTCACGTTTTGGATATGCGATTTGTGCGCACTCAAAGAAATCTTTTCAGGTAACGCGCACGTATTTAAAACCAGTTTTTGGGCTATAAAAAATACTGTACGTTTTCATTTTATCTGACTTTCACGTGTTTAGCCTCCTCACTTCAAGTCCAGTTTTCTAAGTGCTTTCAGTTCTTATTTAGTGTCTCTTTGCAGAGCATGAAATTTTGATACAATATCAAAAATGAATAGATTAGATCGTGCGGTTCGTTCACAAGACTTCAGCTCTATCGTTCAACGTACTACAAAGTTGAAACCCCAATGCAACATTAAACCACGCGCTGCACCACGGCGTGTCCCGCACGATGACCACAGTATTTTCCTACAGTACAGATTTAGTTTTAAGGAAAAGGTTTAGATTACGTCTTTTTGAAGAATTGTGTATATTCAAGCATTATGGATGATATAATGGGTGGTGCGATCCACACGAGCTCACTACATAAAAACGTCTTAAAGATACGGACGGAAATAACCAACTTGGAAAACATTGGAGATATCATACAGAGATTTCTCATAACACTTGCTTTTGCATTCAATGTGTGGAGCTATGAACCATGAAGATTACATACTGTGTTTACCAGTCGTACCTAATGCAGCATACTAACTTCAGTATTGTTAATATCTTGCTAAAACCATTTTTAAAACATTTAATGCGTTGTTTTATATATCGTATCAGTATGGGGCATAAAGTAGTTTTAGAAAAGATTGTTTTCGACCACCGTCAGAAATGAAATATTTTTGCACCGGATTTGGGAATTTTCCCGGTATCCACAAATATAATTGTAACAAAAAAAAAAAAAAACTGATTCAATTTTCCAGTTTTCTCAGTAATCGATAAATTTAATTTAAGGAATAACACAGTAGCGCAAAAATGCGGTAGGATAAATTTGCTAGTAATTTCTAAGAAAATGATTATATAAATAATATTCCTAAGTAATCTTCCATATTATTGTTTTCATTACTTTTGGAGTAAACGATGAAAATTCCTGCGAACAAGTGGTCATTTTCTCACAACGCTAAAAAATTTAAGACAAGAACAGCTGGACATTAGATTTCTGCTTTGCCTCTGATGGTTTTATCTTAAAATCATGACGTTAGCTTCGTGAGAGGTTTGACTCAGCGAACTCTGATTCGAATAAGCGTAGATATTAGAAATCGTTTTTCGAGATTATTTTGTCTCGCGATTAAACGAGTACAACTGCTTAAAAATGAAGAATCCGTCAGCCTTGAGAACACTAGCTTCGTATAAATCATTGAGAGTAGGCCAGCTGCATCACTAATACAGGTATACATTGAAAATGTAATCTTCTCCATTCGCGGTCGTTTCTCATGAAAATTAGCTGACTAATAGCGTTTGGCCTGTGAAGTGGATTATTTTAAATTTGAATGAGGCTTTCACTACTTAGTATTTTTAGTGGGACACTCGACATACCAAACGGAGAGCTTTACTCTCAGCCTGGCTGTGCCTCCATTTCGTAGTGTTGTTGTCTATTGACTATTTTATCCGACGTTTCGTGTTTCTCGTTCGCTTTTTTGTTTTACGAATTTAAAAACCTAAATTCATTTAAAAGGTTTTGGTGTAAATATGCTTTTTTGATTACTTAAATAAAAAGATGATATGCGTGTTAATTTGAAAAAGCGACTCAACATCTGGATGAATATGTTGTATTGAAGTCGAGGCGTGGCTAGCACCAAACGCGACTAAAAGTAGCATTACTGCCATTGATTTTTACTCTCGCGTTATTTCATCTCCAAACTCAATGCATCATTTACTTTTTGATCCTTCATAACAACGATGATGAAAAATAGCTCTGAGTTGAGCACATTATCTAACCAAAGTTCTTCATTTTGTGGATTGGTAATGCTTCAATGGAAACCGCAGTTTCTTATCTTACTGAGAATAGTTTCAGTATTTGCATATATTAGTTAGGAATTTTGGTGTCTCGTTTTTGCTCTGCTCACCGCTTTCGAATCATCAGTTGGTATTCGGCAATATTTTCTGTCAAATCTGAATGTCGCGACATCTCGTCGGAATTTCTCTAAAGAATTAACGTAATAGCTCACCACAACCGCCAATAGCTGGCTGCCTTCCGAAAGGCTTTATCCAAACATCATATCTAGCGGAAATCAAAGGACAGCCTGTCGATTTGAGAGAAATATTTTGGCCGCCTCCCACTTTGCCGAAAGTAAAGCAAAACGAACCTAAGAGAGTGAGGTAACTAGGCAATAAGTTCATGAAGCCTGCAGCGAGACGGAGGAAGCCGCCATCTTGAAAATAGAAAATCGTGGTGCTGCCGTTCTGAAAATACTTATTTCAAAAAGCAACTATTTTAAAACAAAATGTAATGCATTAAATTTGAATGAGAATAAATGCACAGTTGTGTATTTTCGTTTTTTGTATAACATTTAAGTTCGTTTGATAGTATGGGTTGTTTTACGAGCGATTGAAACCCAAACCGAAACAGAATCGACAACAGTTTCCTCTTTCTTTTTCGTTTGAACTCGATCAGAATAAAAACTTCATTGGAAGTTACTTTCAGCAAAACAGAATTTTACTGTAGAATCTACATAAAGCTTGGTTCTTTCACTATTGTAAGTTCGCTTCCGGCTGTCAAAAACTGCTTTTAATGAATCAACAACGCGCCTCACTATATCCCCCGCCGACAGTTCGCCATAAGAACAACATGAGCGAAAAAAAACAGCTTTCCGCCGCAAAAATAAAATAGAAACGATTAAAAATCCCTAAATCATAATTGCCATAAGATCGAATAAAAAATGTTTCTTTCTAAGCTAATTTCAACCAAAATTCCATCATTTGATTCAATTGACACCTGCCTCTGTCCTCCCCACCGGGGGTTATAAAGGGGTTCTAGTAGGGGAGGGGTGGTGTGGAAGGCTGTTAGAGGGGGATTAATTGTATTTGTTGGACCACGTGCAGCATAAATAAGTTTTACCGCCATCGATGACAGTTCATTTCTCATTCGAATTTTTGACGTTTAGTTGAGTTCAGCGCTCGTTTCAGTTCATTTGGGTGACCCCGTAATTAATTCGTTCGATTTTTAAGAGTTTCCAAACTTCTGTCTTTCAAAAACCCCTCACTAGATTATGATGTTGGACATGATGAACGAAAAATCACAAAAAATAGAAGAAGATTCTGCGATGGATGGCGAAGTTGTGATGGAAAATGGCACGGGAGACGAGAAGACAAATCTGATCATTAACTATGTTCCACCAAATATGAGCCAAGAAGAAATCAAGCAAATGTTTGGGACTTGTGGAAATGTCACTAGTTGTAAACTCATAAGAAATCGCACAACAGGACAGAGTCTTGGCTACGCTTTCGTGAATTATGAAAATGCTGAAGACGCGAATCGAGCTGTGGCCGAGATGAATGGAGCCCGTCTTCAAAACAAAAAGCTCAAGGTGAGCTTTGCGAGACCATCGTCCAGCGAGATCAAAAATGCGAATTTGTATATCAGCGGGTTGCCCAAAGATTTTAAAGAAGAAGATGTGGATGTACTGTTCAGGCCTTACGGAAAGATTATCACGTCGAAAGTTTTAAAAGATGTAGACGGAGAAGGAAGAGGAACAGGGTTTGTAAGATTTGACAAAAGACACGAAGCGCAAGCAGCTATAGATGAATTAAACAACAGATCATTACCCGGCACATCCAGCAAACTCACGGTCAAGTTTGCGAATCCACCGAATAGTAGACAGCCGCAATTTCCAGCTCAACCGGCTATCCCTTCTCCTTTAACCAGAGCGCTTACTCCACAGAGGAATTTTACAGGCGGTCCAATGCATCACCATCAAATGTTGAACATGAGGTATTCTCCAATAACCGCTGCCACTGGATTCTCCTCTTCTTGCCAAGCTGCTTCTTGTAATAGCGCGACTTCACCGACAACCCCAACTAGTCCGAATAATGTCCAAGGTTTAACACCACAAGGATGGTGTATTTTTGTATACGGTCTCCCTCAAGACGCGACTCCACTCTCTCTGTACAAGTTATTTAGCCCATACGGAGCGATAGTTAACATTGAACTGAAGGCCGATAAGGGGTACGGATTTGTGAACATGCCAATCTACGATGAAGCATGTTGTGCTATATGGTTCCTACATGGGACTTGTCTCAAAGGAAAAATGCTACAAGTCTCCTTCAAAACGAACAAAAACAATAAAATCCAGCGTAGCTGAGAGCACAGAGCATCTCAGATGTACGACAGAGTAAAATACAAGCCAGCAGACGCGAATTCTTCAACTCTACCGCCTAAACTGCCGTCAAGAAAAAACCCACATTGATTATTATTTGAACCCTTTTGTTCCTCACGTTTATTTTTTTGGGGGGTTTCATTCATTTTTGGTAGCTAGTCAAGGTAGATTTTCGTGTTTTTTTTTTCTCGATCGCTGCGATCGATCTTTGTGTACTATAAGAATGTAAGTATATTTCACTTTCGAATCGAAAAAGTGTTCGAAAAGATTTAGATGGATGGCTGTAGAATTCGATGCCAATTATAAAATTACAAATACAGAGTTAATAGTGTAAAGACAGCATTTCGAACACACCAAAAATATATATATTTCGAGTTGAGAAATTATTATTATTATTATTATTATTGCTATATTCTAGAGATATTTAGAGAAGACATTCAGCTGAACGTTTCAGCCTTTATTTCAATGTTTCAGAAAGTCTATTTCGGCTGTGAAATAAGATAGATGTTTGTTATTAAGTAAGTTGTAAGATGTTGACACTTTCGTTTTTTTCTTTGATTCCTCTTGTTTACTTTGAACTTTTCAGTTTTGTGACGGAATTTTTAGGTCTTTTTACTTTAACGAGGCCTTTTTTTCTTGTCACTGTAATAACTATTAAATGTTTTACTTTTATTAAATTTTCTGTAACTCCTAACCAGTTCTGGTGTTTTGTTTTAGTTTTAGTTTGTGCAGTCACACGTGAAATTATTTCTTAATCCTTGATCCTATATTTTGTTTTGTACTTGCTCAACGCTTCAGAGCGCTGGAGTTCTTTTTCAGTTTTTGTAATTTTAATTTACCATCGAAAATGTTTCTATCTCTTTCTCTTTCATTTAGGAAATAATTCTCAGTTACGATCTAGCTTCAGTTTAAAATTTCGGTTTAATACGTGATGTTTGTAGATTTTTTGTCACTGAGTTCTTGCAGTAGTCATGGAAGTTTTCTCTTAAGGGCTAAGATATTTAGCTACACAATTCTGTTTTTTAAATCATATACTTCACAATTCCACAACAGCTGAGATGTGACTAGAAAAGTATGCCTGAAATTATGATTATTTTATTTTGTTTATGATTTGTCATCAAGAGGAAATGCTTCGAAATTGTGGGAAAGTGGAGAAGGACTTGTTGGGGAAAATTTTGTAAAAGATACTGGATGGACAGAGAGACTGCCAGCTTAAATGCAATGGAGAATCAAGTACAGCCAAAGGATGAATAAATAAAGGTAATATTCTATTAAAAGATTAATACATGCATTTCATATATTATCATAAAGATAAATAGGGTGATAAGAATATGCTGTTTTGTTTTTGAGCTTTCCATAGCTGAACAAAGAACTAAAGAGAGACAGATTTTAAAGAAATAGTTTTATAAGATTTATAAGAAACAATTGAAGAAGTACAACAGTTTTGCCTTAAGGTTCTGCTATCCATATTCACCTTGTCATTCATCATTCGTATTCATTCAGAGCTGATCTGTGTATGGTTGGTTTGTTGGATGAAGGGCAGGTGTTTTCAGACACTTTTTTGTGGGAGTATAATACTGATAAGCTCAAAGGGAAGTCATATTGGGATAAACTAGGAAAATGAAATAAATTCAAAAGCAGCAAGGTATTGAAAAGGAACCATTTCAAATGAATTAAAACATAAGAAATATATTATATTATGGACTAACTGCTGTTGGGTATATATTCAAAGAGCACACATAACCTGATTAGTAAGAGAGCTCCACACATCCATTCTTTTTCTATTTTGTTATACTTAGATCATTGAATGTTTAAGTTGTAATGGTAATTCCAAAAGCAGGTTAATTTTTGTTTACCCTGCTGTGTGTGATTACTAGGTGCAGCCAAAGATGTTTTCTAGAGACCTAGCTAGTTTAAGCATCAAAGATAAGTTCAGGAATTAATCATTTCCCAAGTAGTGAAGTCATACAGTGTGGAATTGAGTAATTTTTCAAAATGTCTGTGAAAATTGTGAAAATTCAAATATTGTAGAATATTCGGTGGATAAATCTTTCACTCCTTATCATTTTCATCAATTTGTACTATTTTTTGTAAAATTGAAGTTGATATTATTTGTTTTTCAGCAATCCTGTGTTCAGGAATGCTCAAAGATTACCTCACTAAATATCCTTGCTACAAAAGTATTTGACCTCTGATTTCTCTCTTTTCGAAATATTTTTTCTATTTTGCCTTGGGGCATATTAAAGTGTGTGAATTTGTGATTATTCATCCTTTGGGCTTTCAATAAGAGTTTCTATTTTTTACTATAAACATCTATTCAATAATAATCCTTTAAACATTGCTTCTTAAATGCCCAAAACAAAAATATTTTCAAGATCAAAGAAAGTGATTTTAAGCTTATTATTAAAAAAAAAAAAGTCCTGAACAAAATGCTTAATATGATTTTCTGTGATTTGGTTAAAAAAATTCTGTGAGTCCATTTGATTTGGTTGCATTTTTTCTTTTTTTCTTTTCTCATAAATGATGAATATAGCATAATTTCATTCTCGTTATGCTTATATATAAATGCTGTTTATATTTTATTTATTCTCTTCTCTCTTTAGTCCAATTTCTTGGACTAAAGAGAGAGTATTTCCCTGCTGTGTTTTCAAGAGTATCTGTACAAGAATTTGTTTTTTTTTTCATTCTTCAATAAGTTTCTCATATTTCATTCATATTCATCTGAATTAATGTCTACTTCCAAAGTAGAGAGAAGATATTTTGACAAGGAGTCAGTATGACCCGAATATATCATCACCTGTCTTTTTCGTTTCAAACTTAAAGTTACCTGATTGGTTGAGATAATAAAACTATGGTAATAGACTAGAAGGGAACAAAATATGCGTGGCTGTAGATGATTGCAAACATCCTGAAATTCTTTATCAGCCAGCAGGCTTCTTTGAAAGCAAAGTAATAGAAGGAAAAAAGGATAACACTAATTGTGTTTCAATTCCCCTTTTAGGATGGTCATTTTTTAAGCTTTCATTTGTCTAGGTACTCCATGGTCAAATCCTTCAACAAGATGAATTGATTTGCTCACTCTTCAGCCATTTCTTAGTCATCATTGTTCCTTGAGTCATAAATTGATTAACTTTAAGCTTAATTCTGGAACAAAATAAGACAAAGTGGAAGAATAGTTATTTCTCTAATCAGTTAATGTTATCTTTAAGCTGATTGGTTTGCATCTTTGATCATAATTTTCTAAGACAGAGATATTTATGTAATAGCATGTGGTATTTCTCTAAGAGATTTAACTCAAAATAGAACACTTCTAATATTACTAGATATAAAAATGCTTCATTCCTCTTCATATAGGGTTATTCCAAAGGTCCATTCTGAATTTTTGTATATCTTCAATATTTAGTACTGGCTTCATCGGCAACAGAAGCAAATCACATTATAATTTCTAAATGTATTCTTAAAGGATTAAGCCATCAGCATGCACACTTTTCCCTAAAAGAGTTATTATTAAATCCTTTGCTTCACTTGATTCGAAGGAACACAGAAAGTTTTTGTAAGGAAATAGGAGGAAAAAAGCATATTTCCAACAAAGTTAACCATGTAGGATGAAAGCACAAATACTGAGGGAGATGAACCAGTTTGCAGCTGCTGCTTGTTAGGTTGAGCCATAGATATTCATTTCTGTGTTGCAGAAAACCTGTGAAAATAAAAATAATTTTCCATTCATTTGCCATTCACTTGTTTTATTCAATTCCCCTCTTCCTTTTCATTTATTAGTAAGAAAAATAGGAATTCAGAAATCAAGCAAGAAGTGTTTTGTGTTAATCTTGACCTGATAATTTTTTTGTCTTTCTGAGTATTGTTATGTTAATGATTTGGTTTGTAGTATAATTACCAAAATCTAAATGTGTGTTATTCATTAGATATTTGAAATTGAAAATTATATTGCAGATCAGTTTATCTTTAATTGTCATACTTACAACATAAAATACAAAAATAATCTCCACTGTTTAGTTTTTCTTCATCTCAGAAAAGTAATATTTCATGCCATTTTTAGTTTCAACAATGAAGTTTTTTGAGTATGTTTGATTTAAATATTCATAGTAATTTAAAGGGGCCATAAATTTCTGCTGACAATACCAAGGGATTTTTTCTCTTATCTAACTTAGAATGGATGCTTTTGAGTAAAGGTTACTACATAAAAATATATGATAATGATGGTTTTATAAATTGTGCTTTTTGCTGTACTGATGTAATATCGAATTTCCTCCCTCTAGCACCCTTGAGTTTTGTGTCTACCAGTCTGCAGACAGTCTACCTCTCTTGTCTCAGATCAACTGATCAAGCTCACTACTCGACATCATCTCCCTAGCACATTCAAGCCATAGGTTTGAATAGGGCAAGCAGGGTCATTAGTGTATAACAAAGCACAGCAAATATACACATGAATACCTTCTTAAATAACCGACAGCTTCACAATATAAGTATATAGAATGAAATGCTTTCCAATTGTCATTTTTTAGACTAAATTTATAAGTCCCAGCTGCTACAAAATTAACCAATATATTTTTATGCTAAATGGAGAGTGCTGTGTTTTATTGTATGCTTGGTATTGCCTCCTACAGCACAATTTTTTAGAGTCCACACCTGAGAATTCATTGAAAATAAATCTTGCACTGTTGTAATAATATCACAGTATTTTATTTCACATGCTGAAATAATTGTGTAAATGTTTAGATAGTTTTGTGGTTTTTGTGGGGTTTTTTGGTGGTTTTGTTTCACCTATCTTAATCTTCGTATTTGAACAAGAAAACTTTTTAAATGTCAAATCTATAATCATGTCAGGCAGGTTTATCAATTTTCAAACCAAAATACCAAGCAAGAGGCCTTGAATAATCAGAATTGAGTCTTTAGGAATATTTTCTTGCCAAGTTAACTTGAAGACTAAGCTAGAATATAGTTTTTTGCATAGTTAATTGTATAGCATAAAATGTTTTCAACATCATTTATTAAACCTTGACATCTGTTTGTGTTTTTGCTTTCAATTGATTCATTTAAGAACACTTCTTTAAAACAATCTTTTGGACGTGTTGCTGTCTAGTTCTAAGGTGATTTTAATTCAAGCTTCCAAGAAAATTGTTTTCCCGTCTTTCATTTCCAAAGTTTGATGTTTTCTAATTTCATACTGTGTTGGCCTAATTACTGACATTCTGGATGTTGATGTATTTCTCTTTCTGTTCGTTCATCAGCAGGTGGAAAATTGTAAACAATTTAGCTCATTGCTAATGTAAAAACTTTTTTGCTAAGCTTTATTGAACTGTCTCTTGAGAAATAAGTGTATTTCCAAGTATTTCCTGTGTCTTGTGGCTGTTCGTGTCCTTTTTCTCTTGGCATAGGAATTTTTACTCAATTTTGAATGAATTAGTTTTAAAGCATTATGCACACAGGTTATATTTTAAGATTTCGGGAAATCAGGAAATGCAAGCAAGAAATATAAAGCCTTTTAGTAAAAGAAGTTAAACTAGAACTCACCAACTAGGCCTCAGATAATAGTCTATGCTTTGATTTGTCTTCAAAGTGACTAGATGTCCAAATACTTGCGTTTCTTGAAGCATTCTTTTACTGAAATAATGGTCTAAAATAAATATGCATTAGAGAACCATTGAAAATGTCATTCTTCCTTCACATGCCCTTCCATTTATAATCATATAAGTACGTAAAAATGCTTCAGCTATTCGAAAATCTACTTTACTGTATATCAATCCTCACGTTCACAAATAAATATGTCGACTTTTAACATGCATTTTCCTAATGCACAGGTTCTCTTATTTTCTAAGTCATCAACGTGAGCGTTTTTTCATCAATTCATGTTCATCAGTAACTCGTTACTCTCTGCCCGCTTTTATTTTCTATTCTCAGTAAGGTGGGGTTTTTAATCCCATTTTTAAGCCTAAAATGTGGCTCATTTTCTTTATGATTTACAACTCTTGCCCTGGTCAAATTCTCATTCATTTATTCCTATTTTTCTGTATTCCTATTTCTATTTTATTACCGCTTTCCTATACATGTCTTTTTTGAAATTAAAATGCTTTCAATTCCATTCAACTTATTCTTATTTTCCAACGTCCCATCATCTTGTGTTCATATGTTACTATCCCAAAGAGTATGTCGTACACTTCATGACAAGCAGTTCTTCAGACTGGAAACCAAATACTAAAATACAGTCTGAGATATGTCAGTCTTGTCATTCTAATTTTTAATCTCTCTTCCTTCAAAATAATTCCCTTGTTTTCTTATTACTGTGTTCAAAATATCTTAAAATATTCTACCCTAGTAGGCCTGTCTAGCCTTGATACTTGTTAGTCTTGTTGATTCAAGAAAGTCATTCATTACCCTATGAACCTTTAGTGATATTGGTTCGTAGTTCGTGCGCTAGCGCCGTCCAACCGAACTTAGCCAGGATTTCTTAAGCTATCCTCTTGACTCCAATACCGAAATCTAATTAAAGATAAGGTCCTCTGCTTTATTGAGAGAGAATTATCACAAATGGAAGGAATTTCTATTCCATTTTAGCCATTTCAAGTGAACTTTGAGGTTATGCGAGGTAAATTCATAAGCTGTTAACATGAGAAATCTTCATGGCATTATTTTATATATATTTAGAATGATCCTTTATTTCATCTTCTAATATCTAATCTTTCTCTTATAATCTTGCGGTCGATTCAGTTTATTAGAGGAATTATGTCAAGGGAGTTTGTTCATTCTGTCAAGATTGGGCTTCCTTGATGTCAATGCAAGTGGTCGTCGATGTTCTATTACATGGAATAGGCTACGATACCCCGTAGGCAATGGAGCTGAAGGCCGACCCAAAGAAATTAGCTACAAACTGAAATCAAAAGAGCAAAGTAAATAAAATGTTCTCTTCACTTTGAGCAATCTTCCCATTATATCGTGGGTTTTAGGGTCTCTATTTCTCATTTTTCTCATTTTTCTTTCAATTTTTCTTCCTATAAATAGACCAGAGAAGTTTTAATCTTCACGATCTGTTAATTGATTTGATAATCCAGCAGTTAATTTTCCTGTCTGGACTCGTATTTTCGATCTAATTAAAATAATCTATGTAACATGATCTTGTCCAAGTTGAAACTTGCAGGTGATTGCTCAAAAATCTAAGGTTGAAACTCACTGTTTCTTAATCATCAATATTGATTTTATACCGTAAAAAGTTTAAATTTCAAAGAAAATTAAACACAACTCGAATGTTTATTAAGAAGAAGACTTTTATTCAAGAAACAGGTTTTTAGTCATTAGTCAAATGAATACTGGTTCCATTTTGCCCAAACGTAGCGTCGCCCATCAAAACAACTTTAATTAGCAATTTCTACGTCAACTTGGTGCCTTTGCGTTAGTTGACACAGTCTAGTAGAAATAATTGTATTTTCCTAGAAAAACCAAGTTGAAATTAAATTTAGTAATCTTAAGGAATGCGTGCATGAATTCGTTTTATGTTGGTAATTGCCAAGCAATTCATTATTTCTGAGTCTCAATTAACAAGGAAATGAAAAAAGCTAAACTCGACTTGAATCTGACTAATATTTGTCAAGGAAAAAATCCTTAGATTTGAAGGCCCTTATATCATTCATAGCTGTCGTCTTTTGCGTAGAAATCATTTCCCTCTTGTGTTATTGTAAACAAGAGTTTTTGATAGATGTTTGTAGTGAAATTCGAACTGTTGGACTGCTATACATTCTTTCGTTTAATCATCAAGTCTTAATTTGAATGACTCGCCTTTTTTTTCTCTCAAGAAGTCCTTTTCAAATGAATAAATGGGCTGGGCTGGCAATTCTAACAACGCCACATTGACCAAACTACCGAGGTTACTAACTCAACATAGCTCTGCGTTTTCTCTATATCATTACATAATTCAATTCTCTCAACCATTAGTAATCAAGCTCTCTTATCCAAGCGATTATTTCTCCATTGAGTGGATTCCAATCGACTCTAGCTAACCCAACAAACAATTGTTTTTCCAATCAATTTTTTAGTTTTAACTTACACTGACTAGTTTAAGCTAAGTGATTTGCTTGTAAGAATTAGTGATCAGCCACCATCCAATTCTCTCAATTCAGTAATTGGATAAAATAAGCACCAAACTAACCAAGGCAGTTTAATAAAGTTCACCCAGAGACGAAGATTAAGAAAAAACTAGATGGATTTATATTTAATTCCAATGTGCCATTTGTTTACGAAGAAAAATAACTTGATCATTAACATATTTCCAAAAATTGAAATCACACTAATTCTATATCAAAGAGCTGAACCGAACTTTTAAAGATTGATATCTTTTTAGTTTTGATAAATATTAGCGTGCGATGGTTCCTGTGCAAACAGCTTTGGTGGACTCTGCTGTTGTTTGTATTTTAGGAAGGCGTTGCCCTGAGACTTTCTTTCTTTCTTTCTTTCTTTTTTTCCTTGTGGAAAATTCTCATTCCCTACGATTTGATTCAATGTGATTCTAGCCTTTGACAAAGCAAAAATCGCGTAGAATTTGGTATTTAGGCCAAGAAAATCTTAAGGAACTAAAAAAGACGAATCTACGAGCCGCAAGTTCAGTCACCAACATTCCTATATCTTAAAGCGAATCTAATTACTGTGTATAATGAATGTGTTTTGACTTGATGGTCCATATAGGCTGTGTTTTTTCAAATAAGTATAATTGAGTTTCGTCTGTCTACACAGGAAGGCGGTTTCCTTCTAAATGCCCGTTTTTCACTAGTTTCCTTAATTTTCGATGGGGAACTTAGTTTTTCAAGCGATTCGTTCGTATCCTGCAGGTTGATTGGATTTGATGTTCTGCAAACACCCTGTTTACGGCAAAACTGCTTACAATCAATCTCTCCTCTCTTTTGTAAAAAAAGATCTCCTATCGGGAAGACGCTGTTTGAAAATTTCAAGTGTACTTTACTGTCTCTTCTTCATCTGCATGGAGACAGATTACAACATTAAGATGAAAATAAAGTGCGAAAAGGTTTTACTTCATTTCCACATTCTGAACAGCTTTCTTCCCAGCATGCTAATTTAGCCCTGCGATTGAAAACCATGAAGAGCTTTTAGCAAATCCTGTAATAACGTAACGCGGTGTTTCTGTAGCGAAGTGTGAATCTTCTTTACGTAATGAACTGGAATTACTTTACATTGGCGCGTTCAAATGCGCCCTGGAAGCACTAGTATATTTAGTATTTGTACGGAAGTCATGGAACACCATTCAGAGCTTTTTAGGAAAAAATAGCTGAAGAAACGCTTTTCAATTTTCCTTTTAGCGTCCAAAAAAAAAAAAAAAAAAAAAAAAACACTGCTCTCCAAAATATTTAGAATCAGAGCTTTTAGATATGTAAAGTTTAAGGAACAGATAAATATTACAATATATTGAATCCTGCCAACGCGTGGTACTCAAAATATTCTTAATACCGTACGCTGCAATATAAACCCGAAGTGCTGATTGGAACACTAACTTACCAACACAACGGGCACCCACCCACGCACTTAATGCAAAAACACTGAGCCAGTAACTACTGCACACGCCAATTAATACAAGACATACCCACCCACTACAAGCGGACACTACTAAATACTAACTACCCCCCACTAACTTAATACAGGCACACCCACCCACCCACCCACTACAAGCGGACACTATCAAATTTAACTACTGCCCCAAAAACGACTTCATTTTAAAACACGCCCACCTCAAACATAAAACGCCAAAATGCACGAAAAATAACCTAAAATAAGTGTTACAAAATTAAATTACTTTATTGTGAGCTGTTTAGAATTAACAATTCACATTCTGTTCCTCTTGTACGATGCTTTAATCCCTTCGAGGTCAAAAGCTGATTTCATTCCAGTAATCTATAATCCAACGTGTCTTCATTTATTACCAAGATTAATTCCAAAGTCTCAACTTGATGGCAAAAGATCTGGGCTTCTTTTCGGGTCATTCTTGAGTCAAAAAATGGAATCTTCTTATTCTATTGACACACGTGTTTGACAATCTAGAACCTTACTATAATAGTTATTGTGAAGCATAGGTTTTTAATCAGTGCTGGAGCTAGAAAATTGTCTGTTCGGTACGAATTTAGTGGCGCTGCTTGTGTATTGGCCTGACGCTAACGTAAACTTTGCTATAGCCAAAATGTAAAATTTCTTATTAAATATGCTAATAAACCGCACAACCGCTATGTATATCGCATTTATTGGCTCTTACTTCGGGCGCAGTTTTTTGTGTTAAGAATATTGCCCGATTTCCTCACTGTAATTCTTGATATTTCAAATACTGACATTCATATTGCAATGCGAACTATTATCTCCTTCCTTAACTGCATAATTACAAGCAGACGCGTTGACTGCGCACTCGTAAAAGCTTTCAAATTACCACTGAAGACCGATATTGGTGTATTTCTACGCACTCGTACCTATCGATCGTTCATTACATTCGGAAAAAGTAGCTTAATCGTGCAAACAAAATGCCTATCTGATTGAAGTTATTCCGATCGATGAGACACCATATTATACAAGTCTATCTTCCTAGAGATATTGATAGAAAAGTTGTTTTATAATTAGTTTAGATGAAGCGAATTCGACTGTCATTCGGACGCAGGATTATAAACGAAAAAAATTCCATTGTCAATCATTATAAACAAACAATAGCTAGAAAACTGTTTAGTCTCGCGAAGGTTGATGTTCCAAGTTGTCCCAAAATTCATCCCGAGATGACTTGAATTTTAGCGAATAATATTTTGGTTGTGTGAGCGAGTTTCTTTGTACAATTCCTCTTTCGAGAATTAAAAGCATTGGTTGTTGTTGATATGTTTAGTAAAGTAGGTGAATTGAAAGAATATAAATAAATCAATTTTATCGCAAATCAATAGCTAATGGGCTCACATCTCCGGGTTTTTTTAATAACATGATTGGGCGTTTCTCTTGGTCAGTTCATGTCAAAGGAAGTGTGTTTTTATGTTTTGGAATTGGCGTAAGTGAATCACAATTTTTTTTTTTGTCATTCAACCATTGAAGTTTGACTGAACTACTGGTTTTATTCTGCTAGAGGCGTTGTTTTTATCTATTTCGCTTTTTTATTGCCGCTGTTGCTGTTTTTGTTGCCATCTTTGTTTTTTGTCGTTACCCGTCTCTGTCTTTTTAATTTGTGTAATAAACTATCGTCATTTTAATTTTTTCTCTACAATGTTGTCCAGGACACACAAGACAGAAGAAAGCGATAAAATGCTACGCCCAGGAAGCCAGGCAGGAGCCAGAGAACAAGAACTTGGATGTGATGGACTTTAGGCTGTACACTAAGCAGCTGTGTTTTGAAGTGTTGCCTCTCGAAAAAGCTTAGCTAAACGATCTTGGTAAACAATGTGATTACCATGAACTCGATTCCACGAGACAATTCCTCGCCTGGTCAATGAAAGCAAAGTCAAATGAAATCCGTTTAGCAAAAACTTTTCAAGACTGACGATACTAAGTATTGAACAGAGCTAGACAATATGGCGATGTCCACAATTAATTGGATGAAACGCGAGCTTAATGTAAAGAGTGAGTGCATTATGGCACATAATGGTGCCTTAATCCTGTAGCTAGTTGATAGAGGGCTTTAACACCGGCCATCTTGGACGAATAGATCCCTTGCAGTAATTCCCAAAGCAGTTTAATTTGGAGGACAAAACAAAAGGCAATTCTCTCAAGAATCGTAGACTGAAAATATTCAATTTTTTTGTTCTCCAAACTGGGGAATTATTGCAAGAGCTATGAAATAATACGTTCAGTTTCATTCTGGATGAGATGCGGTTTCCCTCGTAAAAAAAGCTGTCGTTTGTTTGTTTGTTTGTTTAAGGCTTCTGTCAAAGTCCTCTAGATGGCTGCATTCTAGTTACACACCGTCTCAGTTTTTACTCAGTGCTATGTGCTATTAACCATTCTAGTGGTAGTACGTGCTAGATAGGACAATAACATCTCGATCTAATTGCAAAGCGTCTTTGTACCCTGCAACGACAAGCGACTATTAGCTCGTATCATGAAGCTACATCGAGCCAGTTGGTCTGTGTTTATCGTTGAAACTACAGGCGTTCAAGGCAGTTAGTCTCACTACAAGAAGTAGTTTGTAATCCTTAAATGATCCATTAGTACACACCCTTAGTAACTCTAGTTATTATCATACACAGTAATTGAAGATGTTGTTGCTAGAGCTGTTGTCCTGTGATCGAAGAAATTAGCTTTGCACGTTGTTTGTGAACACAAGTATAGTGAGCCAAAGCATTGTAGTCTGGCTAGGGTACAAACATCTATTCCTCATCATGCCTTAGATGGTGTTGTTTGTACCCAAGCTAGACCACAATGCACCTTGTTCCTCCAAGTTATGATAGTTGTACGGTGCTCATGTAAAATGGTTTCCAAAAAAAGGATATTCCTTTTTATCTTTTACAGTTTTGATAACAGTTTTAATTTTATTTTTTCTTAGAAATTTTTTGTTGAAGGCATTGAAATTGATAAATTCTTTTGTGAAAATGCTAATTTTCTCAAACAAATTTTATCTCGTTGGAAAGTTACGGAATATATGAATGAAATATCTTTCAGACTATATTTTTCCTTTTATCAAATCTTTCGAACAAGTTCTAAGGCGTTATAGTTGAATCGATTCCGTCTCGGTTTCTGTTATACATCAATCGATACTATATCGGCGCACCAATTATGACTAATTGTTGAATCGATATTGTATTGGCATATTAAACCAATCGAGAATATATCGTAGACTGTTAAGTCTGTCATTGACCATATCGATGATGTTATATAAAGAGCTGAATCAATACTAGATCGGAGTATTGTCGGAATAGTATCGGTACAGCTCGACTATAAATCGTAGTTTAGTAACAGAGTGACGTATCGCTATGTAATGTTCATATAGGAATTATATCGACGAATATTGAAATATCCTCTTGTAAAAATCAAGTTTTCTGCCAAAAGAAATGTGAAAAAAGAACTTTAGAATGAAAACAACCCTTAGTGAAAAAACATATTTAAGGTTTCTAGAAATGAACACAAGGAGAAACTCGCCCTAAATTTTGTATCCAAAAAGAATAGTTAAAAACATCAGACATTTCTGCGAACTATCTCAGGAGGGTGGGATTACTCGATTTCTAGTAACTATGACAACTAAATCATGAAGTTGACTGATAAACTGTGAAATAATTAACAGAAAGAATGATTTAAAAATCATGAAAAATCTACTAAAATATGTACTATATATATACATAGTATTTATGAAAGTATGTGATATAGAGTGAATTTACTAAAGTATTTTCAAAATGAATGAAAACAAAAGTTTTAAAAAAGTATAAACAATTTGGGGGATACTCGAGTCGATTCGAATTTGATAAAAGAACATGAAAAAAATATAATTCACGTTACGAAGTAAGGTTTGGATTTTAAATTTGAACCCAGTTCTCGTAGTGAAACGGCTTTATTATCCCGTTTGTGAATCTGCTGCGAAACTTTCTCTAAAAGTCCGGAGTCTAGCTTTGCATCAATAATAACGTGTCTACAGATTTCCTTGTGCGAAAACCAAGCCAAACCGAGTCGAGGCATTCACAATCCCTAAACTAATGCCCTCAGAACTGAAAAAGATATTTTAGACAGCAATAAGATTAGAATAGCAATAGACTCAAAATCGAAACCTAATGTACGAGATACGTCACTTCCTGGTAGTCACGTGAATAGTATCACGTGACACGACAAACATTTCAAATGTGCTCAATTTCATATATGGACTTTGATAGCTGTAGAAATTGTATCGTATTCTGTCTGTCTTTAATTGTCTTGCTACCTCTATAAAAGGTTCAGTTATAGATGTTAATTGACTAGTTTTGTTCTTGACTATCCTGTTAGTCAGACATTGATTGATTGCTATAGAAGAAATCGATAAAAAGTAGATAAGTAATCGACAAGTATTCGTTTTAATCAGAACAGATATCGGCGTACGAGCACCGAAACTTTACAACACGTGACCCTTTAGAAGCATTCTGATTGGATAATGGTGGTTTAGTGTGCATTATGATTGGCACATCGTAAAACAATGCAGTTAGCTGTCACGCTTCGGTGATGTTTCCATTCAACCAAAATCTGTTCTATCTTGCAATAAGCATATCAAACCAAACTCAAAGTTATATTTTAAGGTAATTCATAAGCTTAGCGCTGACCATTGGAAGGAAGAAAAAGGATTTATGCAATGTTTATAGTTTTGTAAGGCTTGTATCCAGGTTCCTCTCTACTTGCAATAGATAGAGGGGACTGGTAAGGAGACAAGAGGCGCAGTGCTGCATGCATTTAGATGTAACAATATCTATACAGCTACTGAATGGTAACTATTGATTTGTTTTGCTGTCAGTCTCATGGGTTTCATTGTTACAGTAATGTTACAAGATGTTAGTATTATCAGTATTTATTAGAAATGTTGTCCACAAAAGAAATAAATGAAAATGACTAAAACTACTGTGGTTCTTCTATCATAAATGTTGATTCACTGGCCAAAACTCTCCTGGACTTAAGGCCCATTTACACAGGCGAGTCATTTTTCTGCGATGCAAAATCACGCGTGTAAACTACGGACGATTCTAAGGCGATGTTCTAAATTCACGTCACCGATGGATCCCCGTTGTTTCGAACATGTTCGAATTTAGTGCGATTTTACAGCGATTTGCACTCAAATCGCTTGCTCATGTTTACACGTACGATTTTTGATTGCAGGTGAATGGCAGAAAAAAGTCGCCCGTATAAACGGACCTTAAGTTACGCTCCCTTATCTGTCCAAACTTTTCCTACAAATTTCAATGATAATCTTGCGATAAGATGTTAATTGACAAAAATTTACAATTAAAAGCTCCATTACATACACTGTGCAATCATCTCAGCAACTTGTCTTGCGATGTTTTAAGATGTAGCGTTGCAGATTGCCGAGGTGAGATGTTGCACTGCAACGCGATCTTAGCACTTTGCAACGATTTTTCGCCAAGGTAGGCTGGGGAGAGCTCTTCAGCGGGGAAAATAGTCGTATCTGAGCAACACAGCAAGCCCATAACGAAATATTAGTGTCTCTGGTTTGCAGCAACAATGCATTTTATGCCGCGGCGTTATTGGAATGAGCCGGTAACAAGAGAAGTTCAATAAAGTTAGTTATAAAATTCATCGCAGTCGTCCATACACGAACATCTCATCTTTCGTGTCAGCAAAGGGCATGTAATTGATGTGTGTATCAGAGGAAGCCATATTAATCACGAGATCTTTGACACCAGCATTCTTCATGCTGTCTTCTACCATCTCTTTGGTCAGATAGAAAGTGTAGAACTTGGTTGATCCAACCGTATAGAAGGTTTCCCCTATGGTTGCATACATCATCAGGTATCCACCGGGTTTCACCATCTTTGCTAGTTTTGTCACGGTATCCTTGTATTCCTGCTCGCTCTCTACCACCACTTCTAAACAAAGGCTTGTAGCTACAACATCATAAGGAGGGCCATACTTTTCAACAAGATGAGCTGGAATGTCCAAGATATTTTCTGCTTTGATATCACATGGAACAATGGCTCTTATCTTGTGTCGTAGTTGATCTTCTCTTTGAGCAACTTCGTCTGGTCCTTTTCCTTCCAACTCTTGCACGATGAATTCAAAGGTATTGCTCCAGTCGAAAGCCTTTGGGTCTTTATCAATCCATGCTTGAACAGCATTACGATTTTTCTCCAAATATTCAGCAAACACGAAGTCTTTAACACGAGGGCATGCACTGATGAGTCTAGAGAGGTTTGGTCCACCGCCATACTCCAGCACCTTGAGATCATTCTGTTTCATTTGACTCCAAAACTTGTTTAAGTTCTGAAAAACCCTGGGCTCAAATTTTGAGTTTTTGAGGTGATCTTCTAAATAAAGTCTCCAGTCAAAATAGCTGAGGTAATCCTTTGTTACAACTTCCATATTCAATGCTTTCGTACGACCCAGAGAGGTGAGGTAATTCAAGAAACAAAGTCGTGTCACTTGACCCACAGGCAACTCAAGCAATTAATTTGTGATCGTTCGTACCAACTGGGACTGGCTGTGTTCCAAGTTGCAGAGCGATGTTGCTCGTAATAGCTGTTATTACGGCTGTATGCAGATGAGATGCAAATGAGCCGTTATGCATTCTATTGACCATATAGCCTCGCTTGAATGATTCTTAAAACAAAAGAAAATCTTATTGCGGGCTCAGCTGTAATAACAGCTATTACCAACTTATCACGCAACGAAGATCGATGTTGCAAGTTGCAAGATTTGGTTGCACGAAGTAGAAAGAGCTTATTTACTTTTTTACGAGCAACATCGCTCTGCTACTTGCAAGCAAGGCAACATCTTTGCTCGACAAGTTGCACGGTTTTGTTCGAATTGCTGTACGTTTGAGGTGGTGTTATACGAGGAGATTCAACCATTTTTCATGCATCAATGTTGCGCGAAAAATTTTTCTTCTGCAACATGGCATGCGGGACAATATTCCACGCAGTCTGTCACGGGAACGTGTTGCGAGTTTTTAAACACCATGTTGCTTGTTGTTGGCCCTGCGACCCTCACTCTCTGTGTTCAAAATCATTTCTCGCGTGGTTTGTAGATAATTCAGAGATGAAATAACACTCAAAATTTATTGAATTCAATTGTCATAGTTTTCAGGTAGAAAAAGTGCTTGAACATAGGGCCGGCCATAACAAATCACAACGGACTGTGATTGGTTAGAAAATTTAATGCCGCCCAGCTGGTGTAAATACACATCGTATCCGTGAACATTTCACACAAACAATCGTATATTCCAACAGAGCCGCTCCTTGTTACTGCGCATGCTCAACGATTTACCAAGATATATCGTCGGGCATGCAAAGTATGAAAGAGCGGCTCTGGGAACGAAATTGCTTTGGTTGCAAAAGTTGCGCACTCTTCTTCACACGGGAACTTTTTGACACGAGCACAACAAGCATCATCCACCCCACAGGGTTATTTTATTTGTCTTCTTGAAATCGCGAGACAAGATTCTCGATTCTTTACAAAGACAACAAAAATGTCAACATTTTTAAATTTATCGATTTTTACTTTCAATGTCTTTATTTATAACTAGAAAACAATTGGTCTTAAAAGATACAACATTATAATCGGAAATATAAGGGCAAAAGATACTGGAGATAAATAACAACGAAGTTCAGGCCTTGGGTAACATAGTTGAGCTCTTCACGTTATTCTGAAAGAAAAAAACGCAATACATATTACGAACATGATTATTATACTGATTCATGTTCAAATACATTCAAGTTCCCTTTGGTCTCCACGCTCCATGAAAGACAGATTTCCCCGGAATTAGCTTTTTAGATTCATTAAAATTGCTTTGGCATGAGGCTATTCGTTGTTTTAGCCAATCAAAGACATTGGACATATAGGATTTGACAAGAATGCATTTGGCCAATCCCGTCCCCAGAGCCTGCGTTCCTCCTGGTCAGCACCAATCTCGTTCCCAGAGCTTTCATTCCTTTCTCGGTGCTGACCAGGAGGAACGCAGGCTCTGGGGACGAGATTGGGATTTGCTTCGCCAAACCGTACTGCGCATGCCCAGAAGATCAATAAGATC
Source organism: Stichodactyla mertensii (assembly GCA_011800005.2). Taxonomy (NCBI): domain Eukaryota; kingdom Metazoa; phylum Cnidaria; class Anthozoa; order Actiniaria; family Stichodactylidae; genus Stichodactyla; species Stichodactyla mertensii. The sequence continues at coordinate 27,511 of JAAAQI020122696.1, forward strand.
TAAGCATCAAACTTGGACTCAGGAGAATACGATACGTGAAACTACTTTTTACTCTCGCAGCTGAAATTTTCAGGACGAATTGCGCCGTGTAAGAACCCCGTGAGCACACGGTGGGGAATAAAGAAAAATGCTTGTCTTGCTCTGCACCGCTCTAACCTCTATAGACATGAATGAATATTCTTACCGCTTTCTTCTCTAACACTTCAGTCCAATCTTCCTGTGCAATCCTTGGGATACATTTCAGTAGTATGTTAATAGCATTGGAGACATTAATCTTAAATGTCTTCAATACTGCCTCAACACTTACCTACAAACCAGGAAAAAATATAGACTATGTACTTGTAAAATAGATTGATGGCACTTAACCCGTGAAATAGTTCTTAGTCTAATAGAGATTAATATACAATGATTCCATTGTTATCTTTTGTGTCTGTTTGTCTATTAGACTCAGTAAACTGTTAGTTTCTGTTTCACGGGTTTAGTGTCATCTGCACTCAAACGAGTATTGCTATATAGGATAACATAACGCGACACAACGAAAAACGCAGCGATAATGTAACGCAAAGAAATATCATGACGTAACCATGACGTATCGTATCCCAGCATTCTGTTTGGATGATCAATGATTTGGCAGTTTATGATTTGTTGAATATCGAAGTAACAACTCACAGGCTCAAGGTCATCATGCCACGAATCATAGTCCGTTACCATGGCAATAGCAGCGTAGCATAGTCCTGCCTCGTTTGCAAGAGCTACTTCCGGCATTGCAGTCATGTTGATGACGTCACCACCCCATATACGGAACATCTTGCTTTCAGCTTTAGACGAGAAACGAGGACCTTCAATGACGACATTGACGCCCTTCTCGTGGTGAGGTAGCTTCAGCTCACGTGCCACGTCAATCAAAATCTGTCAATAAAACAAAAATCACTGACCCTATTTCAAACGGTTAGCCTAAAATCTTCTTAGAACTATACTGGGCTGCCTGTGGATTCGTAAACACAGGTAACCCAATCATAAGTAAAAAATGAGCAAATGGGTACAAGGGGAATATCAGTTTGATTAATCTTATGCTAATTAATTAGTAAAACGTACAAAAACAATTTTTACTGAATCCTGGATAGAAAATGCAGAACAGAGTCATGTATTCTAATGAATGAGACAATGATTACTATTGTTTGTGAAATAAAAACTTGTTTGCACAGTGATGTCATAGCATAGTATACTTTGTAATGTTTATTTACTATATGATACCTGTCGGGTCCGCGGACAGTAGGGTTCATGCATAGGCATATGGCAAACTCCCAAAGGACTGCCTTTCTTGCCATCATAGAATGTTGATTCTCTCTTAGTTGTTCTGTCTATGAACTGGTCAGGGATCACAATGTCTCCTGGTTTATAATCTTCTTTAAGTGAGCCACATGCTGTTGTCACAACAACATGGGTACAACCTTCTTCCTTAAGGGCATGGATGTTTGCACGATAGTTGATATGGGTTGGTGAGACTGTGTGCTTTCGGCCATGTCTGATAACAAAAGAGGTCAGCTCTATAACTCTTTAGCTTGTAGTACAGATGTAGTATGTATGAAGCCATAGCTGTCTTACCTTGCAAGAAGAACACATTCTACACCTTTAATCTTTCCAGTAACAAGATTATCAGATGGCTGAAAAAAAGTTTTCATTGCAGTAATAATGTCTGTTTATTGGCAGTTTTTGGAATGAAATTAAAGAAAAAAAGTAATTAATGCATGTGACGAACAAACAAACAGCAGCAAGTACTACAATCATAAAAATGTTGATATTGACGTAAATAAATAACCTAAGTAACGTAAATAATGATGATGATGATTTTGATGATGCTAAAAATATCAATAATAAGATTGTAAGTTCTTTTTTTTAAAAACTCATAAAATCTCTATTTATAAACCTATGGAATCTAAATCTTATAAACATATAAAATATCGACAAGGTATAATCGATCAATAACATATCGATCAATAATAATAATAATAATAATAATAATAATAGTAAATAAATAGCTAAATAAATAACTAAATAATTATATATACATCGCAGTTAACCAGTTATAAAATATTAGCGGGCTGGTTTATAAGAGCTTTCGCAGCGTGAACTTCTAATGGTTGCTACAAGTGTCACAATGTCATAAAACTCTAAAGAAATCAGGGAAAAGAGGGCAAAGAAAAAAGAGAACAGAAGTTACATTCGATATCGAAAGTAAACGACGGCCACGTGTAGTATAAGGACTAGTCCATCTTACCAAACCAAACGGCGTTGTCACAGACTTCTCTTGCCTTTCTTCAAAAATGTCAAGATCGTCTAAACCAGTACCACCGATAATACCAATCTAGAACATAACGGGTACCGTTAACAGGGCCACCATGATGTACCCAAGGAATTATGTAGCTGTACTAGTATGATCAGTATCGTGCATATATACCTTATATATACTGGGTGAGTGCATAGCTAGGATATACACAAACAAATCTGTACATCAACTTTAAGGAATGTTTTATAGACATGTCTTTACCTTTACTTTCCGTGCTGCCATTTTGTATTTAACTTTGTATAACGTAAAGGAAATGACTCGACACTACCCCGACATATAGTTCAACTTGATATTTGAATAGAGGACTGGTGAGAAGACAGAAAAAGATGGGGGTAGGGGGAGGGGCAGGGGGTGACTTTATCACAACCAATATCTCTGATCTAAAAATGTTGTCCCAATTAAAATTTCCTTTTCAACAAGGAACTGTAATTCATAAATAACATATTTAAATATTTTGCCTTTTTTTTATAAAGTAAATACAGAATTTGCTTCGGTAGAAATCTATTTTTTCGTAGCTGGGTTCCCTGTCTTACCAGACAGTGCGGTATGAATGATGGACGACTTCACCAACAGGCACAAGCATTTCAGTCTTTTTATCCAAGTTGTCTTGTGTATGTTAAGTTCGTTGGACTGTGAAGGTCATTCCAAGCTCACAAACAATCCAAATCGTAAGAATGTTCTGATAATGATCTCAGACGATGGTGGGTTTGAGAGCCAAGTTTACAACAACACAGTTTGCAAGACTCCTCACCTTAATCAGCTTGCAAAGCGAAGTGTTGCGTTCAGGAATGCTTTTACATCTGTGAGCAGCTGCTCGCCCAGTAGGTCTGCTATCTTGACAGGTATGTTTATTGTTCATAAACCAACACAACAGCTTGCTATACAATATTGGACAATAGCTGTGCCATCAGCTGTAAAGGAATGTGAGACGGTTTGATCATAACAAATTCTATAACTGATTATGCACCTATTTTTACGGCTGTGGGTTCAGACATTTCAACAGCTTGTTGTGAAATTGGTTTTTTGCTGCCGTCAATCAAAAATAAGTCGGTAGCTTTTATGTTTTTGACTGGCGGCAGTGAAAAACCAAATTCCACTGGGCAGCTCGCAACTACTGAGTTCACAGAATATTGAGAATCACATCATCATGTAGGGGGGGGGGGGACAGGGGGAGGCAAGGCCCATGGCAGAGGTTTGACTTGATTTGTTTTCCAGTGTGCTGACATTGCATACTTCAAGGCACCCCTACCCCAGTACCATGATAGATCCTCAATGCTTGCTGGAAAAATAGACTGTTCTGTCACAAGTTAAATTTCAAACAAGACATGAACAATTCAAATTTACAGTTGTATTCATTGTCTTCCAACAATCAGTGTTTTATTTCAAATCAATAGAACTTGAAAATTGAGGAATCTTTTGGTTTCTGGGTTCCCTGTGGATGTACATGTATCCACAGGAATCCCACAATGTTGGAAAATGTTATGAATTAAATTGTTATTAATTATCAGGTCTTCCGCAGCATCAGAATGGTATGTATGGTCTACACCATGATGTTCATCATTTCAACAGCTTTGATACAGTCAAGAGTCTTCCACTGTTACTTCAACAAAATGGAATACGGACGGGAATTATTGGAAAGAAACATGTTGGACCAGGAACAGTATGTCTGTTTTATTCATCCATGAAAAATAACTTAATTATGAGAGTTAATACATGAATGAATGAATGAATGGAAGGGAATAAATAAATGGCTAGATGGATAAAGGAAAAAAATTAATGGAGTGATAGATTGATAGATGAACAAACTAATGAATGAGTCAATGAACAAATGAATGAATGAATGAATGAATGAATGAATGAATGAATGAATGAATGAATGA
>JAAAQI020122697.1:0-15403 GCA_011800005.2 Stichodactyla mertensii
GGAGGGCAAGACAAAAGAATCTCACCTCCAGAGAACCAGAAACCTATTGTCTTGCCCTCCAAATTCAGCTGCATTCCGACGTGCTGCAAGGGGCCTAATTCGAGTATGGAACGAGGGCCACAGGTTTGTTAGCCACTGGCTATTAAGTGTTACCCTCGTAAAAACAGCTACGTTTTTTAAAGCCAATGTAAATCTTGTTTTAATGATTTCAAAGTCGAGGAACTGTTCTAGCGCGCACTCACATCCAGCAGCGAGAGCGTCTTAAGTTAAACAGATATATTATAGCAAGGGGGTCTATGGTGAAAAATGACGCATACACAAGCTACAAAACACGCAGTTTAAGGCGCGTGCTGTTGGAACAAATGGAAGGAAATCATCTACAAATATGAAAAGCACAAATAGATTTATGACGTGAGTGCTAAATCTTAAAGTTTCCGGTCATTTTTTAAGGCGAGGACGAAAAGAACTATAGATGGAATGTGGTTAAGGAGCTCAGACGCGCGAAATGCAGGCAATAATAACATGACAGGACTTGTAATCTGTTAATCACCAAGAACCAAGCTTAAGGGCCTCTTAAATTTGATGATGTCCAGTACGTCTATCTAGATCTAGCGAGAGTTTGCGAACTTCTATGAACCGTAACCAAAAATCCCAAGGCCTAATGGGCGCCATTTACTAGTAAAATCTCCATTCAGTTCTTATTTCCACAGAGACCGCCCCTCTTGTCTAAGATTCAAAAATAAAATTGACAGACAAGGATAGAATAGGTCAAGCCTGTGGTGTTCTGTAACTAAAAACCACTCTAATATCCTGTTCATTGTCGACAATGAGGTTAGAAGTCATGCTATTATGCGCTCAGTACAGATAGAAATTTTCATCGCGAATGTTGGAGGCACGAAATAAAAGAAAATATATCACATCACCGCCTTTTGGAAGAAGTGGCTGGTCGAGAACACTTAACAGGCTTTCGCACTTAATTGACTTTTTCATGCCAACGTGGGAATGCATCGGAATTCCTCGTTTTTCCCTAATACATTATTAATAATTGTAAAAGAAAAGCAAATTTGCCAGCGATGAAAGATGATTTAAAGCTCTCCAATGTGGGGAATTGATAATATGTAATGATGCTGTTTTTTTATCAATTTAATGTATTTACAATGACCTTTGCATCCGTGAAACCTTGGATCACGCTACTGAACTATTAAGGGCTTAATTCAATCATGGGGTAAAAACCAAAATAAGCCATTTTTAGCTCTAATTCATAATAATATTTAATAATTGAGGGATATATTTCCAAGAATTAGGAATATCTTTAGTACTTTACCTTGGAGCCCCTTTCGTTGTATATTATTTCAACATCAACTACAGTCCCAAATTGCTGAAACGGAAAAATATATTTCGTGTTAAAAAAACGTGACTTGAAGTTTTGATAAGTTATCTTTATCAAGATTGAGGTTTTAATCCTTTTTTATCTTGTTATCGTAATCTTTACCTCTAAATTTTGAAAACATAATGCAACAGTTCTATAGTTTCAAGTTTTTTATCTGCTGTCTAAAGACAATTTGAAGTTGACTCGCACTTTCGAGGGATTTTCTCCGGGTTCTTCAGCTTTCCTTGCCCGAACCATGGTGGGAAGCTTAGACAAATCTCTCAGCTAAATTTGCAGTTCATCCCATTCATTTATTTATTCACTTTCTATTCATTTAATCAAGTTTTCTCTTACCCCGAACATTTGTTTAAGGTCGTTGTCTCGAAATCTAAACGGAATATTTGTAACGTGTAGTCGCTTGTGTCCCGACTCATCGTTTTGTGAAGCTGACGAAACTGGAACTAGCTGTTGCTGTGGCTGCTGCTGCTGTTGTACGAGTTGCTGAGTTGTGTCCTGGACGATTGGTTGTAATTGTGACGCGACAGGACTGTATGGTTGAATTCCTGGCTGCGCCGGGTACTGAAGACCATTCGTCAAAGGCTAGAATTCAAGAAAAGATACAAGAATACGAAATATAAGAGTAGCCAAAACTTATCAACTTTTCACATTAATTTTTTCACGAAGGTAAAATACAAATTTACAAAGCGACAAAAATGGCGAGGAAAAACAGCTTGAACTGCGTTGTTAAAAAATGAAAATTAAACATGAATGGTCCAAGTAATTAGAACACAATAAATAAGAAAAAACTATGTTTTTGACTGACAGCTTTGAACACCACTTTGCACTTTATTTTGTAAAGACAAATAACAGGTTTACATGGGCTAAGTGGCCGCTAAAACTATGTGTTCAAAAATAAGAGAAAAAACCTTATGGCCTTCGAATTTTCTAGAGTCTTTCAAACAAAAATGTCCACGCGCTAACCGGATCATGGTACTAGAATGCCTAGCCGGTTAAGAACACCCAAGCAAGCTAATAGTGTTTACATTGTAGATTATAAATACTTCATTGACTAGTTAATTAAATTTGCTTAAGAAGGATGGCGATATAATGGCTTGTTCAAGGGTCGTAAAAACTGCTTTGGAAACAACGCTTTGAACTTAATTCTTCACAAACATAAACAACTCGAGCATAGCAACTTATAGTGACAATTTTTTTCCATTTTCGAGTTGTTTACTCATTTGTTGTTTAAAGTTTCGAATTTTGGATAACACTACCCAAGCGAGTAGTTCAAAGAATTCGAATACGCTTAAGAGCAAGAAACGAACGAATTTTAAAAGAGCTTGGTTTGTTCTGCGAAATTAGGGCAGACCTGATATATAACCCAGATCAGTTGGATAACACTATCCAAGCGAGAACAAAATAAGATTTCAAACCCTAAATAATAAATACGCTTAAGAGCAAGAAACTAGCGAATAAAGAACTTGGATTGTTCTGCGAAATTAGGGCAGACCTGATATAATACCAGATCAGTTGTTTAAGTAATTAACTACGGTGGTGACAACACAGCTTTTCTTGTCTCTAGGATAAAATCTATACGCTACAATAACATCTAAGTGAAAAATACAAAGAATAAATTATAATTCGTTGAGTTTTAGAGACAGCATAATGCTTCCTAACCTAGAATTCTAGTTAAGTTTTCTCTTGGCTTAAACTCAAGTTGGAAACCATCTGTAAATAATACAAAAATAACTTCGTATGAACAAACGAAATTTAGAAATCTTTGTTTGAAAAATTTATTGACTTGAAATTATTTTCAACGCTTGAGAACTGGTTCTGAAAATGAATAAAGTTTTTTGAATGATTCTAAACTATAATTATGCTAATGACATAGAACACACGACTGGCACATCAAGAAAACGATTACTTAAAGTATCAAGTTTACCTCGACTTCCATTGTAGCTTTTCGCTTTCGTGAAATTCGATTCAGAAGTTCAGTGGGGAATTTCTATCTGTGTGTTGCTTCTCTTAGAAAGGTTTTTCAGCTTTCTAAGCTTTGATAATTTGTAAACGAGTATATATCGACCATTGCCTCTCATAAAATATTCATTGGAAATGACAAGAATGACATCTTTCTTTAAGTTTGTTAATTATTGAAGACGAGGTGGTAATTAGGGTCGCGAAGATGGTTGGTTAATTTAGCGAGCTTCGCTTCGATACAAGACCAAGAACGCTTCAAAAAGCGAGAATAAAATGCCGAATTATACATGTCCGATACTCTTGCCGGTTCTTTCTGTCTTTTTATCAAAAAATATTTCAAGTTACGAAGACTTTTTCAAAGTATATTTTTCCAGTATTTTTTCATGGGATCATAGTCAAGAAAAACCTTTCATGTCAGAACTCTTCAAAAAACATTGACCGAAAACTCAGGTCTACCGAGCTGTAGAAACATTACATATCTGGAATATCTTCGAATTCTCAAAATGTTGAAAATTACTTGTGATAAATTCTAAAATCGCTTCTTTTGAATTTAACAACAAACGTTTGACAGCTTGCAAAGCAAAATCTCTCCGCGCAACTTAAAGGGAATTTCGTTGAAAAAATATTTATTTTTAAATCCAATTCTATGTCACGACTAACTCAAGAGATTTTTAAGTCTATATGTACGAAGGAATATGTTTAAAGAAATTGTTAAAAGTTTATATATACAATTTTTCAAAGTTTTATACGACTAAACGCATTAAAAATTCGAGGGTTTACAGAAGAAGCCGTAAACAAGGTGTTTCGATAGCAGCGTGCGAATCCCAATTCGTAACAAAATAAATGGTAAAAACATCCCGAAACGGTCGTAAACAAATTCCAAGATCAGAGACTAAATTAAGTTTGGAGCGAGGTTAGTTTAATGAAAACTTATGTGCAGGTGTTAGGAGATCGAGCTCTTCAATCAATAAGTACTTTACTGTCAAAAGCTATTTCCCAAATCTGAGGCTTATCGTCTTATTACCAAGCAGATTGATCGCTACGAGATTGAGTTTCTAAAATGTCTGGTTAGAGGAAATGGCGGTTCAAGGTTGCGTTATGGATTAATTAAAAACACAGACACCTACTATTTCATTTTCAATGACGAAAAACTTAGTTTAAATTCATAAATTTAAGTTTTGAGAAGACAATCACAATGCCACCACGCCTAACTTTAAACTCGCTGATTTAGAATCTAGCAGTTCTCCAGATTTACGAGCTCTAACTTCCATAGATTCCCCAACGCAAAGTCTAAATCTGGCTAATTATAGTTTTCCATATATAGTTTTTATACTTACAAAGAAGCTGTACAAGCTATAGTCCATCATATTAAGAATTTGTCAAGATAAGATCTTATCTCGAAGTACTTATCGTGGAGAAGTAGTGAGTAATAATCAACGTTCTTCGTTTAAGTGAGGACAGTCCAAGATCAGATATAACGCTTGTGCGTGGCTGAAGGGATAAATATACTGGATAATCCAAAACACAAAGTGTTTCTTTTGAAAAAAAAGAACTTTCGTGAACCAATTATGAAAACAAAGGCTGTAAAGCCAACCAATGTGAGGAGAATTGCTCACAATGAGAGCTAATTTACCAAATTCAGACACTCTGTTAAGAAGGTGATATGATCTTAATGAGAAACTCTACACCAATGAAGAAACAAGGAAATCGGACGCGCGTCGAGGGCATGTGTATCTTCAAACTACAATGCTTAAAACAAACGCAATTCCAGATATCAATTCTCCTAGATATTAAAAACAATTTCCATCACATTTATCTCATCATGCGTGTTTTCAAATACAGAACTTAATCATGTACATTTATTAAAACGCCTAAATATTTTTGATTTAAACAAAGAGTTTGGGATATATATAATACTCTAAGTGTCGATAGCTTTATTAAGATATCACCTTTGGCATCTGGCGAAGATCTAGTTCACAAATACTGGAAATTAATTGAGTATTCTTCATAATTGGTCGACCAGTCAATGATCTTGCGATTGGCAGCACCTAGATCTTGCCAAAAGCGTCCATTCTGAAATTGTTTAGTTTCTACGATCAAAATATATAGAAATTTCGACAAAGATGTCGATGATACTTGTAATTCTAATCTTATAGAAACTCGCTGGAAAATCTATTTTACCTGGTCTTAAATTTATGCACATAGATAAACAAGATCAGTAAAAAACTTCAAATCTTCGTTAGGAACAAAGTGGAAATTCTTCGTAAAGAAATGCATCTAAAACACAAAGTGTTTTCATTAATTGCAATCAACGTTGTTTATAGCAGGGATTCATTCACAAGCTATAACAGTTAAGATGTTTTTCTATTCAAGTGATCTAGCATCAATAGGTTTGCGTTCAAAATCCCGTTGTGAGATGGTATTAATTTTTAATAGTCATTTGTTGTATTACCTAATGATATGGAACCAAAGACCCGGGGAAAATACACTAAAATAGAAGCTTTTTTAATCCAAAAAATATCAGAGTTTGGATTTAGTAAGGAATTTTCTGCCAGAATCTTCAATATTAACACACGAATTATTCAAATTTCTCAAGACCCCTTACGATAAGCACTCAAAACGCAAATGAGATACAATAATGTACAAACTGACAAAAGTTTTAGAATTCTTTAATTCAGTTTCCACGGGTAGAATGTCAAAGCATTTAACTCTTTACATTCTGTCTTTCGTTGTCTTTTATTTATTTATTTATTTTCTTTACCTAAAAATTCATAACTGATGAATTTGAAAACAAAGTATCGTCGCTAGCTTTGATACGCTGCATTTTGAAGACAGCAGCCAGTAAACTGAAAAAGAAACATGGCGGGCAGTTTGTCAAAGGCCTTTCCTTTCGAGCACAGTCCTGTTTTCTATTTTATCATTGGACTTTGGAAAAATAGAATTATCAAGTAAGAAATATTGTGCAGTTGTAACACATTTGATCACAAGACATCTGCAATGTTGCCCTCGTGATGTACAATTTTTGGGTTGATATCTCTTGATACGAAAGATCTATGTATGGAAAAGGTTGTCAAGGTAACTTAGGAGCGCAGCAATCGAAGGCGGAGCAGACGATAACCAAGCGTATGCACATAAAAAGAAACACACAGTGTTATTCTCTGTGACAGAGCAAATAAACACGGCACGGTTACGGTACAAAATTAACCGATATCCACTGACCGCTGAGCCAATCAAATCGCCTGAGGTTAATTTATCCAATCAAAATGCTCCGTAAAAGAAAGGCTTCCTGATTCAGAGTTTTTCGCAATCGTGCAACGAATTCTAAAGAGAAGAACGCACAGTGCAATTGCTGCGCACAACCATCTCTGATAACAGCTATTTTGATTGATGTCAAAGGTCGTGATTTTTGAAACAGCAAATCACGTAGCCATTAAACATAATTTCTGGCCAGCGGCAAACCAAAAATTATGCCCGCATTGGTGATAACGAACAATAGTGTCGAGATGTGTTTGCAAGAAGATTCAGTGATGACTGGGGTTGCACTAACAAGAGCTTAGAGCAGATTTCGTAAGACTGTGAAAAGCTCGAGGCACGAAAAAGGCAAGGCATGTCAAAACTTCAGAAAACATCGACCGTGTGGCGAGCTTTTCACAGTCACAGAGTGATTGCAATAAACCCGTGAAACAAAATCTAATAGTCACTGACTAATAGTCAAATCCCAACAAAAGAAAACAATAGAATTAGTGTCTACTAACCTCTTGTAAACTAACTATTTTACAGGTTTATCGCAATCACTCTACGAAATCTGCTCCAACTTTGTGGTAACTCCTTGCACGCGACATGACAGGAACACCCAGCGATTCGCAACGTACTGTTAGTAACGTAGCAACAGCAGCAGTGTATACGTCGCTATGGGCAGTAATGTATTAGAGACGCCGAGTATGTATGCGCATGCTCTTAGAATGAGACAGCTTTTCATAAACATTTGCGATTAGCGCTGAAATAATCTGGACTAGCGCTTGCCCATAGTACGACGTTTTCATGATAGCGTTTTTACTACTACAACCAGAATGCTTTGTCAAAATGCTTTTTATTCTGATTTTTCTACTCTCTCTGGGAATAAAGAGACAACGGGTAAAAATCTGCTTGCCAACAGAAGCTACTTTTAAGGTATTCTGGTAGTGTTACTAAAAAATTCCGAAAAGAAAAAGATGTGAAGGAAAGCTAAGTTGCTGACGAACAAGAGAAACTGAATGAGCTCACTTTCTCTTGTGACGAAATAAAATTCACTGTCAACAACATTTCATCGATCAAAATGACATATTTTATGAAGCCGGGAAAACATCAAATCGCTAATAATGCTATTGTTAAAATAAACCAGCGATAAATGACATCCGCTTTAAGAAATAAGGAAAGAAAAACATACGTGTAGAATGACTTGTTTTTCAACGAACAAATCACCGAAAAAATTTTCAGTTTCTTCATACGAAGAAGAACCAAATATTTGAGCAAACTAATTACTTTTCTCGTTGAATTTAACCACATCTAAAAACGGATTCATTTTTTTTAAAAAAAAATTAACTTTGAAATCAAAAGACGCATCCCTTCTCTCAGAATATTTCAAAATTCACGATATATATTCCTTATCAATGAACAATCTTGATGAATAATGCACCAATAAAATGTTTTTCGGAGCACTCGAGAGAGTTCTTAAATATATACTAGGTCTTATCGCTGGCATTATCAAGAGCAGATAACGAATAGGAGTCTCCAAATAAACCACATACTCCAGTTAAAGACGAATATAAATGCACACGAGACGTGTGAAAGATTTTCAAACGTGCGATCAATTACAACAACACACTCCCAAGTTTTGGACGATTAATATCTCGATTAAAATTGTGGGTTTTTGAAAGTCTTTCTCTTCTGTAGGGATACTGCTGACGAATATTAAAGACTACATAAAAGATAGTACTAAACAAAGGGCCTTTTTTTCTTGAAATAATCTGATTAAAAACCATCTGTGTATGGCTGGCAAAGGGAATGTATAAATCTTGAGTTTTTGGACTATAATACGCTGGAATTGATGTTACAAAAATCAAACAAAAAGCAGAATTATTTTAAGTGTGAAATAATTACAAGTTTGTTCACCATATTCTTAACAAATTTACTTTGCTTAGAGTATATTTTACAGATTAAAAACACCAAAACTTCTAACAAAGCCCTGCCCCTCTTCAAACAACATCTAAAAAAACATGATCTCAAAAATCTTTTTATAACAGTGGAATCTGCTTCTGCTATAAGAAACAGATTTCATGAAGAAAAAAAATCTTTTTAAACTATTCAAGCTGTCAGTAGTCTGCTTTACATCTTTCTACATGATATTAAGTAAAGTTATATTCTATATAATACTATCGATGACGTCAGAAGATATGGGTTGAGGTCAAGATCAGGCAACCCTTCCACTCACATCCTCTAAATAATTGACGACCACAACAAATGCACTGTGCTGATTAAACCAAAAAACATATAATAAGCATGATAATTAAGGAATATGTTAAAAAAAACGAAATTTTGATTAAAGTCTAATTTTGCTCTACCCATTCATTTAATACCTCTAACTTTCTAAAATGAGAACATATACTTTGATCAGTACAGATTTAGTCTATGCTTTTCTTAGCTGAATTGATATACAACTCTTATAAGCACTGTTGCATGATGCTGTCATGCATACCAAAGAATTCAAGACCAGTATTAAAGATAATACTTGATAAAGCCCAAGCCTGAGTCTAGTTCAGTCAGAAAATTCTCATTCTTGGCCTAGCTAAAGGAAGTTAAAACTATGACATTAATGCTTACCCTACTTAAAGCAGGAAGAGGCTGGTCTTTGGATGAATTAATCAAACATATAGCAAAGCACTCAAGTATATAATATGGCTTAAAATGAATTACAGGATATTGGATAAGTATTATTGCCGACAAGGTTCACCTATATGACAAAAAATAACCAATTCAGTTGAATATTTTGATTCACCACTTTTTGATATCAAAAAATTCAAATTCTAAATGTTAAAAACATTGTATTGATTTAGCTTAAACAAAAATATGAATAAACAAAAATATGAATAAACAAACACAGCTTAATCTTAATATATTTGAACAAAAGTTATTCTTTTTATTGTAAGCAAAATATTTGTTTACAATGTCAGTGCATTTTTGACCTTTCTGAAAGATAGTATAGGAGAAACTCAACAATTTTCTAAACAATAAAACAAAAGCTTTTAAATCTTATGAGATTAACTAAGAAAATTTTTAGTTTTGATTCAAATCAATTGGGTTAACAGAATACAAAATCAATATTAATTAAAGACAAAATTATGCAGATATAATGAATGCTGCCATAATATAACAAAAATAACATAAAATTTCTTACATTTTCTTAGGAAATGCCAAACAATTCTAAACTTTATTAATAAACATTGGTAAAATGTGGAAACAGCTTTTCATATACTGACAACATCTAACATCTAACTAAACTTTTGATAAAGAAATTAAATGAAAAAGAAAGATCTAAGATATTTACATGATCAAAAAATATTTTAGCAATTGTTTTGTGAATATTTTTTCATAGCAGAAATTCAAAATCATTCTATTCTTTCAAATAAACCTTCTCTTTAAGGTAATTGGTTTTCTTTTTTCATGAGGAAATAAAAAGGCCGAATTTATTCATAGAATTCTCGAATTCAATTAACTATATAAATTTTAATCAAAAATTTAAAATTTTCCAAAATTAAGAAGATCTGTGAGGTTTATAGATAGTAATCATCTTATTTTGTGTCCATAATAAAAAAAATAACTTTGAATCAGAATGGTGCTAAGTATCGAAGGATGAACTGATTTAAACACCTTTAAAAGAGAAATTTCCCTAGCTATTCTTCAATGTGCAATGTTTTTGGATAAATAATTGAGCACTGACTCCATAAATGACAAAGAATCAATTGAAATACTTCGGAGATGACAAAAAAAATGATGGATACGCTGGTAAAGAGAGAAATTAGTGTAGAGAGTATAACGACCATTTTATTTCGTGTATAAAATTCTATTTCCCCAGGAAAAAATAAATAAATTTTCTTATGTCGTAAAAGAAAACTGTCGCTGAATTATTACTGGCCCTTTGTTTAATATTTAAAAAAATCTCTCACCAGATGCCTCTTATTTGGTGTAGTACGGCTCAAAGCCAAATAAAGTTTTCCTAGATATTTTTGTTTATTTTGCCAACTTGTAATATTCTTAAGCTAAAAATATATTTTAATTGAAACGTGTATTTACCGCATGCAAATGGTAAAAAGAAAAGGTCTTACAATGTAAAGGGTTTCACTATACTTTCTGCGTGAGAAAAAAAAAATATTCAAATTTGACGAAGTTTGTTTGTTGTGACAATTAATAAAAAGAAAAATATAATTGAATTTAGACCTAAGAAATAAAATATGACAATCTTCTCGAAATACCACTATGACGTGAAGAGTAGCCTCAGAGATGACCTTCAAAATCCTTGGAGATTTTGAAATCTTTTGAAGATCTTGAAAGACTGGCTTTGGAGCGATAAAGCTAATTATCTTTTGGGTAATGAGGGGTCGATCAGAGAATAACAGACTGCAATGCAAAGACTGTTATTTTACTACAAAACACAACAAGCCTGACTACCCTTTCTTCGCCTCATTGACTTCATTCTAGCGGGAACGCTCTCCATAAACAGCTGAATCATATCATAGTAAATTCCAAAGATATCATACTGTATTTTAGTTAACTTGCGGGTCATTCTAGACTAAGTTGGGACAAAATTAGGTTAAAGTCTTGGCGCGACCAAAGAGGAAATTACGCGGACTTGTCTTTGTAGACAATCAACTAGGCAAAAAATTAAAATTACAATTTTGATGTACCCATGCTAAGATCTTGATAAAAACCAAAGCACATGCTGCAAAAGTCGGCGAAGGAAGATGAAGTCTTCGCTCCTTAACAACACAAAACTCAATCAGAATTCCAAAAAATTAGCCTGGTACAAAATGCCTATGATTCAGGAAGGAGACTGATATATAGAAGTTGTTTTCAAGTCGGATTATTAGCTATATCATAGATATGTTGTATCGAATAGGTTATTTAATCCAGACGAAATCAATACTCCTAAATCGACAGCCCACTTACGGCAGAAAAGACAATTTATTTTGCCCTGTATATCAACTGATAATAGAAGAGCAGAATTAAAAATTTGAGGACCTACTAACTCACTTTATGAACGAGTTACATCCCCGAAATATTTCAATTATTCCCAAAGTTTAATTTTAAATGCTTTCTCGATGAGCAGGAGCTAATGTTTCTCTTCTTGCAAGCTGTGTGGCGTTAAGCCACAACCTTAAACTTAAGAAAACATTCGACCGCATTTTGAGCGGCACGAGTTGTAGACATTATTGAGCGCGCTTTTGAAGTTGAACTTCACTTCGACTACTCACCGGCTCGCCTTTCTCCACCTTTTCCTCTTTAGATTCCTCTGGTTGTTCAGATTTTTCTTTTTTCTCGGCATCTTTGGTCTTGGCTGGGTCGGTCTGTTCTATTTTTTCGTTCATCGGGTAATTCGTTAAGGAGAAATACTATTTCAACTATACATCTGATCTTGTGAAGTGTCAACGAGAACGCGTGACTGGAAAGCCATCAAAGTGAATACAAATAAAAAGAATCAATTGACTAGCCAATCAGAAGAGACTATTCTCAAATGCGCATTGTTGAAGAGCCCGGATGAAATGGCCGGCTGGTCTCTACAAATAAAACTAACCAAAAAGCTCAACACAAAAAAACTTCTTACGCATCTTGAAAACACAGAGATAACAGCAAAATAGATTGGTTGATAACGAAGTAATTGGAATGTTTCTTACTGCTGTGGATAATAAAAGGAAATAGAACTGCCTTGGCAAAAGTTTTGAGTGGTCGGGGTGTTTGTTGACATGATACGATGTAATATTGTCTTTTCCAATTTGATTAAAACGAAAAAAGGAAATATCGCCAAGTGGAGAAGTAAACGTATTGGGCAGGGATTATTTAATCATATCTGTGAAGGAAAATTCAGAAGTTTTTGTAAAATAAAATAAACACCGACCCAACGTAGCATAATTTACGAAAATGAAACTCAGCAAGTAGTGAAGAAATTTTGATTGTTTTTTGCGAATTGTAGATCAGTAACCCTGGTAACGGTGAGATCATTTGGAGTTCAAAAATGTATAAAAAGAGAGTGTTTTTCTAATGTTGACTCTTTCGGCTGATATAACTTACATTATCAATGTCTTACTGTCGTTTCTGTTTTTATTTCCTCTGTCTCAATTTTCTATTGTAAAAAACACTAAATATTATCAAAGTGCTACTGAATCCGGCGAAATACCGTCAATTTTGATTGACAGAAGTCTTTTGTACAGAACACTTTCATACAGCATTCTGAATAGTGCTAACCCTCGCTAATTACACTCAACTTTTCACACATAGGAAGAGCTAAATTTTCCAATCGGAAATGCGTTCGACAATTGAACAGCGTTCTAATGTTTACAACCTTGTTGGGGTAGCAGGTGCTAGTTAAAGTGCTCGGCAGTAGAATCATTCAATATTGGATGGAATTGAAAGTTCTATTGCCGAATTCCATTTTTATTCATAATATACTAAACGACGATTCAAATTTTGGAAGGCATATACATTTTCATACATTTTTAAAACGAGCGCACGAGAAAACGAGCCGCGAAGATGGAAAGTGGGACTGTAAGTTTGGGAGCATTCATACATCAAGTATTGTCTGCTGCTAACACAGTCGCTCCCAGACGTTTCCATTAACAACAAAAGCCTGTCTGCTGGTAGATTTTTCTTCAAATGTAAAAATTCAAATGCGGTTTAAATACTGACGGTCGAACTTGACAGTATGGTAAATTAAAATAACTTTGATGACAGTAAGAGAAGAAAACTCAGCGAAGAAAACTGGTATAATAAGATTGAGACTTTTTCGGCACTTGTCAGTCTCTCCAGGCTGGTTAACATTAATCTGTTTGATAACCGGAGATAGAAATACGCTTTGGATAATGATATTCATATAAAAATTCACGCTATAGTTCTCAGTGACGATAACATGTTGCTTCGTCTATGACCGTACTAATGATTTTGCATACATTGTTACTCTTGCTAGAGGAAGGAGGAGGGTCATACTCATGCGTACCGCAGAGTCGAAAGATAAGATCAATTAATGCTAACTTAATGATTTTCTGAGAAAAATTAAATAAACCTTTCCCGAATTCGCTTGGATAATCATGAAATAATGGTTTCAAGTCGAGGTTGGCCTTGATAAACAAACTTCAGTCTCGACTTGAAACCATTGTTTCGTGATCATCCAAGCGAATTCAGGAAAGGTCTATTAGTTAACGCATGTGGAGATTGTAAGAACGATAAACAGAAGTGCCTGATAAAATATTTTCTAAGCCTTTAAGTTCTCACGGAAAGCAAATAAAAAAAGATTGAATTAAACGTTAACACAAGATGTCGAAAAACCCGTCTGACGTTGGCTGGCAAGGTTTGCGCAAACCAACAAACCAGGTTTTATGTTAAGCAGAATACTGTTTTTAAAAAAACTGCATTAAAGATCTAACGGTAAATGCTGATTTGTCACTCATTCTTCAAAGTACTCTTGGCGCAGTGTAAAATATATTTTTTATTCCGTGGAGATGCCTGGATGTGTGGTCTCAAATTAATCAAGTGATCATGAAATCAATGTGGAAAATATTGGGCCTCAATTTCGTGCTTGACTGCCGTGAAGTTCCGTTATACATTCTGCAATTTATGAACCCTGAATTTTTTATTTTGTTTTCTGCCTTTCGTAGATTTTCAGCCTCAATTGCATAACCAGGAGCATCATATGTTACTTTGCTTTTCAAAATCGCCATTTTTTCAATATCAAATCAACAAGATGAATCTCTTGGGTGATTTCCTCATCCTCGTGTTGTGATACGTGTTGGTGGTAAACCTAAAATTTTTCCTTGAAATACGAGTACGACAGCTTGAGACACATGATATTAACTCAGCAACACTCAGAAAATCCTGCCTTTTCAATCAGGGTGGTTTTGCGGCCAATCCATTTATCCGATTTCTAATAACCAGAAATCAGAAATCGGCATAATTCTTTTTGGAACAAATTTCGCTGAGCTAAGAAAAGTTTACTCTTAAAGAGAAAATGAGGTAAGAGAAGGAATCCCTGGTACTGGTACCTGGTACCTGGTACTGGTACCTGGTACCTGGTACCTGGTACCTGGTACCTGGTACCTGGTACCTGGTACCTGGTACCTGGTACCTGGTACTCATATCAGCCCTTCGTTCTATTTTTAGGTTCAATTCGTATTTATTTTGAGAATGGAACATGATTGGTCAGATTGTATGAGGCGAGGTCCCACAGCCACAGTAGGTCTTGTTCTAAAAATAGAACGAAGGGCTGATATGATGGGGTACCAGGGATTCCTTGTCTTACCTCATTCTCTTGCTCTTACTGTTTTCTCCCCGCCCGAGTAACTAACAGACGGCGGAATTGACAAATAATACAGTCTTTGCAATCGCTTGCTACTTCTTAATCAGGATAGGATAGTTTGGTTTGTATTATAGCATCGATTCCGCATTTTTTAAAAGAAAACTTGAAACTGCCGACCATTTAGTGTTTTATAAACCTTGGCCGGCAGTCACGAGTATAGTATGCCCAGGTTTAACTAACCCCGGGCCCAGGGTTTTCTCTCCCTCTCACGACCATGATCCTTAACGTTCAAACAATAGATTATTTTGATGTGTATATATTAAATAATGTGAAGTTGCAAACGTTGATTTTCGTCATATATGAATATATTTCGGATAGGTTTTGATGTGACGTCATAATGAAATAGGACAATTGACCCGAAATAGCCTTACTTGATGATTCTTAAAGCCTGGTTCTCACTAGCGACGCAAGCATAAGCGCAAGCAACATACGCAGACTCAGTACTGCATTGATCACCG
>JAAAQI020122708.1:0-15401 GCA_011800005.2 Stichodactyla mertensii
TTGATCCAAATGAATATGATTTTTGGTCATCACATATGATAATAGTTTCGTACAGAAAAAATCAAGGAAATCTATTTCCCATCGAAATTTGAGTGGTCGGTTCTTAGGCGGACGGCCTCTTAATAGCTTTCTGCCTTCTTTGTCAACCTCTGAGCACCCTCTGCCATTGTCTTTCTCTTTCTTGGTAATCGCCGTCTGCAGAGGGCATTGATCGTCTCTGTCTCTTTATTTATACACGGGCATCAGGTCACTTGGATTCAGTATTTTGGGTCTAAATTCTTTGCGCGAAAGTCTTTTATGCACCGTTAACCTTCTTAGCCACTAAGATCCATAATACTGACTCTACGTGAACTGATGCCCGTGGTTAATCAATACAAGTAATATTGAAGGAGAACACTGCATTTATATGCTAATAAATTTTCAAAAATTGCAAAAATATATAGAATGTAGCTTGGCGTACCGTGACGTGTTTTGTTTTGATTAATTGCCAACCAAAAATCTATTAGATCATCCGACAAAGCAATGTGACAAAACCTATTGTTAAAATGGTTGGCAGATTGACATATCACAATGATAATGATTATAAACATAACATCCACCTATAAAGACTGTATCTGCAGTTAATTCTTTGCTCTTTTTGGGATTGGGAGAGTCTACAGAGCACGCAGTTGATGTAATATATTCATAGAAATACAATGAACAACACATGCATAATACAATGGATAGAACGACAATAGATCACAATAGATTTTGTATGAATATTACATCGAGTGCTCTGTAGATTCCTCCTTTTTGGGATCCCGGTTAATTTTTGGAAAAATGAAAGGGGACTGGTGAAGAGGAAAAAAGGAGGGGGTGGAGCGAAGGGAAAAAGGGAGTAGAGTTGCAACTCCTCTTTTTCTTATCTCTACATTCATTCCCACCCACCCACCCACCCACCCCCTTCTTTCTAGTCTCGTCCTAGTACTTTGTGCGCAGGAACATTCCACAGGAATCCCGAACATATACAGAGCTACCGGCGGGGAAGGCGCACAAAGGTCTCAGTACAAGGCTTGGTGCCAAATTAAATTTATTCTTTTCTTCTGTCATGGATCAACGAGCATTATGCACGAAGCCTCACATTGAAACCTTTGTGCGTGACAAGCGAAGCATGGGAAGTGGGCTATTCGTGGGGAATGCATATGGTATGCACACGAAACTCAACCATAATCGGTCCCTTGAAAGAAAATGTCCTTATCGTTTATTAAACGATATTTATTGATTTATGCTTTCCAGGTACGGACTGTCCAGGCACCGCTACATTCTTTGATCTGGTACACATGGCGTACACCGATGGACCCTACACTGTCGATAACGCTGTCTGTGTTTTTGAACTCAACACCGGAATCCCCCTCAGGCGACATTACGATAACAATTTCATTCAAGGCTACAATTTTTATGGCTCGATGGTAAACCAGGTAACCTTGCACACGCAAGCCGTGTTCTTATGTGCGCATGCAAACACTCAGCATAGTTCAGCCTCCAGAATTGCCCTTTTTAGCTTAGGCGTAATGTTTTCCCATTTCACACCACGTGTCATTCCCTTGGGTATTGTTTCTTTATTTCTTGGGAACGCTTAAAAAGACACATTAATATGGAGGAGCCTTAAACAAAGGATCTTATTCCCAAGAGGATGACACGTGGTCTGAAATGGGAAAACATTACTACCAAGCTAAAAAGGTCTATTTTTGACACACGTTTTCTGTGATTTAAGGCACTGGTTTTGAGAACCATTTCAACAGTTGGCAACTACGATTACCTGCACGACTTCATATTTTACCAGACGGGAGTAATAGAGATTAAAGTCTACATGTCTGGTTATGTCTTTGGTACAATTTACAGCGAGAACGTTGCCCCTTATGGCTACCCTATCTATACCAACAACCTCACTAGTGGGACCCACGACCATTTATTCCACTATAAAGTTGATCTAGATATATCTGGGCGAGAAAACTCCTACGAAACCATTGAAATCGGGGTTGAAAACGTGACAAACAAATGGCTGCCAGAGAAGAACAAGCGCATCGTGAAGAAGGTATTGAAGCGGAGCACGAAAAAGACGGAACAAGAAGCGGCTTATAAATTCAACTTCGATCGCCCTAAGTACTTGAATTTCTACAACGAAAAGAGCAAGAACAAGATGGGAGTGAAGAAGGGTTACAGAATCCAACATGATGGTATCATAAAGCAACTGTATCCAGAGGACTGGGATATGGTGCCAATGTTAAGCTGGTCGCTCTATCAACTTGCTGTTACAAAGTAAGGGACTTATCAGTAATTAGCGGGGGGAGGGGAGGAGAGGGTGTGCATTTTATCTCTACTATGAGGATTTTTTCACGCCCTTTCCCATGCAAGATGCAAGAAATAATCACACCCTCTCTTCGATGGATAATAAAAACTGGTGGCATGCTGACCACCCCAAAACACTCGGAAACGTTTTGATACCCCTCTCCTTTTGGGGTAAATAAAAAATGACGTTCGTTCCCTAATTTGCAACCCGTCCCACCCACGCTTATTAATAACAAGTCCCTAAGTTAACCCTCACATTGTTGGCTACCAAAAATTCACAAGGCAGCGACAAATTTTTGTACAGATAATCCAACATGGCGGCTTTAGGGAACTAGATCTACAACCTCTTTGTTCTGCAGTGCTCTTTCTGTTGGCGCGGGGGTAGGAGGGGTCAACTCTATGTCTTTTTCTGCCTCCCTCTATCAGTCTTCCATTACAAAGGCGTTGTAAGACAAAGGATGAGCGGATTGAAGATAAGTAAATTTAGCGTAGACTTTGCACGGGTAAAAGTCAGTAGCACGGTCGCGGTACGGAATTCTACAACATCCGTTGAACTAATCGCAAACGAACGTAAGGCTAATGCTCGTCCAATCAGCGCGCTAAGACATGGAATCATCACGATCACTGGTACAACACCATGAAATCTTCCTTGATGGTGTGATTTATGACCGTCAACGTACAGCGTCTCTCCATCTTTTTGATTGAGGGATTTCTTCGTCTAATATAATTGAATTCCTTTTTAACCTTTGTTATAATTGTTTCCCAGGTACAAAGATAGCGAGAGACAAAGTACTTCCCTCTACAACCAAAACGCGCCAAAAGACCCACACGTGGACTTCAGGAAATTCCTCTCTGACAACGAGAGCATTGTCAATCAAGATCTGGTTGCCTGGGTAACCACGGGCGCCATGCACATACCGCATTCCGAAGACATACCGAACACACCCACCAGCGGCAGCAAGGCAGGATTTTTTATTCTGCCTTTCAATTACTTCGATGAAGATCCTTCTATAGGGTCTACCAATGCTGTCTATATCAAACCCGGTAGAAATAACGCTCCTTCTATCAACCGGTTTGGTACCCCAACAGGTTCTGTTTGTCTTCCGAGAAATTTCACAATCAGTTTTGATGGACGGCACAGTAATTAGAAATATGTGTTCTTATTAAAATGACTTTAAGTAAAACATGTGTTAATTTAGTAAGGAAGCACTAATGATAACAGGGGATGAAAGTGGCTATAAAAGGAAGCTATAAAGAAGGGATAACGCTACGAGCGTGATAAGAAGCGTGACTGAATATTGAATAGTCAACTTGAGGGCAAAATTAATCCCAAAATTTCTTGAACAAGTGCAAAAAAGAGAAAGATTTTAAAAGGGTAAAAATAATAAATTATAAGTGCTAAAAAAAAAAAGAAATCGAAAGTTGCGGGGGAAAAAAACCATATGTTTCCGCTGGGGATCGAACCCAGGACCTTGTGCGTGTTAGGCACACGTGATAACCACTACACTACGGAAACAACCGATGCAAACCGTTGGTCAATAAAGTGAGTAGATTAGAAAAGATTCAAGAGCTGCAATCATGCCTGAATGTGTCGCCTTTAGCCCGATTTTTGTTGATCTATAAAGCTGTTACATTCAATCGGTTTCTATGTATTGACATCTTGGCATAACGAATTGTTCTTCAGAACCTCTATTGAAGAAAACTTTGTGGAATGATGTTAACTAAGATGTATCTTTTATAGTAAGCAACGAAAATTAAAATGAAATGCAACGTTGGTACATCCAAGGAAGAATTTTCTGATTTCTATAAAAGATATGAAAAAAATGACTGTGAGGAAACTTTATTATGTCTATTGGGCTACCTGTGGTAAGTAAAGTTGGCGCTATGGGCTTCCCGTGTTTCATTCTTCGTGCGCCTTCGTTGGCACCGTATTTTCTTCCTTCAAAGACGGAATTAAGTTGAAAATCTAATGATTCTTCAGGTTTTGGTTGAAGGTATGCATAAAAAATTCAACCACAATCAACGGAAGCAAATTAAGCACATGAAAGATTAGAGCTTCAGAGTTGGGCCAGCCGCAGGTAAATCTTTTATTAACCATTTACAAATATAAAAATCATTTTGTAAGATGTTTGTAAGCTAGAATGCATATTAATATTATGGTTTATAAAATTTTAATAAGTTTGATAAATATCAGTTCGATTTTTAGTCGTTTATCAACCGAGAGCTGCCCGGTTAGCTCAGTCGGTAGAGCATCAGACTTTTAATCTGAGGGTCAAGGGTTCAAGTCCCTTATCGGGCGTGCAAAATATTTTTTGCTTTTTCTGCTTTTTATTTCTTCTTTATTCCCTTTTTATCATCTTGCTTTTCAATGCTAACAGATCGATTCAATTTAAAATCCCATTTTTTTTCACAAGGTCCTAAAGATTTTCGTAAAAAACGTTTTTTTTTTTTGAAAATAATAGAAAAGAATAGCCAATACAACGTAGAATTAAGAATTTTTTAAGCTATAAGTTTTATAGCCACTTTTTTGATGCACTTGTTGGATCGGATTTGTTTCGTTTTGTTTTTAAATTTAACACAAAAATGTAAAACTTAATGATGGCGTCACTGTCAGTAACTGTCGGATTCTAGACCTGGCGCACTTTGATCGTGCGCGCAAAGAAAGGAGTGAGAAAGAGAGAGCTTGAAGCGAATAACTTTTTCTCAATCAGTTCTTCGATTTCCGCGCGCGCGCACTGCCCTACTTGGAAAGGCTTCCTTCCTCTTTGACGTGACTTTTAATGCCTTTACACATAATAGTTATTAAGAAAAGTGGATCCAAAGCGGACTATTCGGATAAATACCACGAACGTATACTAAAATTGATTGAGCAAATTGAACTAACTCTTGCCTCTGAGCTGATTTTTGCCTTCCACGCGGCTTTTATAGCGGAATCTAGAAAGAATAAAACTCGTTATAAGAAATATTAATTTATAGTAGAAAGGACAATTCTTTATGCTGAAGTTTAAGGCAAATATTTTCATTTAAATTTTCTAAGGATTTCGATAAGCAAAAACTCCTATAAAATGGCACGCTAGATTTGACTCGAATTTGACTGACCTTTTTGTAGAACCATCCTGAAGGCTTTATTTTATTCAAACCACCTCCATGTGGACTGACTGTCCCAATGTCATATTTGTCAAATTTTACATAACAGGACCCACCATTCTCGTTATAAATGACTCCTTTGCACAGCGGAGCTTTCGCATGGGTACATGTTAGAGCACAAGCAAAAACATCCATCTGTTTAGTGTGATCCATTATTATATATCTTTGTTTGTCCTCTCGTAGTTTTAGATAGTATCCAAAACGTGTTTCAGAGTTTGTGCTAGTTTTTTCATAGCACAAAAGGCAGAACAATGCAATAGTAAAAAATGCGTACATCTTGATTCCCTTACGGTCATCAGGTTGGACTCTTTCAAAAACGTTTACATCCCGCCTCCACGAGATAGAACCAGCTGCATTTGAACCAAACTGACAAGCAATTTCAAATCTATTTTAGAGATATTTAGACGAAATTAAATTGCCCCACCTTTGTCTATCAAATCTTGAACAAGTCTCAATCATACAACTTGTTGCTGTTGTAAATTCGAGGATTTCCGAGTTCTTATTCTGTTCATATCAAGATTTTTAGACTGATAATTTAGTTCCTGTTCTTGAAGACAACAGCAGTGTCGATGGAAGATCCATTGACAGAAATAAGAGAGCAATAAGAAGAATGTCAAATCGGGAAAGGTTTCATTAAGTTAACAGGTTTCGGCTGCCCGTTTTTGTTTGGATTAGCGAGCGCGTGTGTCGAAGCGACCCACATTTGTTCCTGAGCTCATTATTTGGAAGCTACCAAATCGACTAGAATGTCAAGGTTGAGAAAATCCTTTTATGTTGTGTTTTTAAGAGTTGGAAAACGTCAATGGAAGACAGTCAACTTGCTCAGTTCTTTGTCAAATAAAGGATCCGGAAAAACATGAAGGACTTTAAGAAAGCATAAAGGTTCGAAGTGAACGCCGAGTTGGAAGAAGCTGGCGTTTCGACTCCGCCATGAAGCTAAACACTTGCTATCGAGAAAAAAAAGCGCAAAAAGAACTTTAGCGAGCCCTTACTTTTGGGGTTTTTGAATCAGACTAGGCTGTGAGGTTTTTTTATCAAACTCCGTGAAGAGCTTTCAGTTAGATCAACATTATTGGTGGTTGTTTAAAAATAATTTAGGACGTTGGTAATGTTTGCAATAACGATTGATTTTCGGAACTGGTGTTTACAAAAAAATTGCTTTAATAGATGGGCTAAAAAAGGTAACGCCTTTGTAAGGAGATCCCTGGGTTGAATCTTTACTATAGGAAGTTCACAACACATTTGTTCACTGAAAGGATTTCGAATGAGTAAGAAACGATGCAAAATTCGTGCGCATAGATTGAACGCATCAATGTCGTACAACGTGTAACCGTTGCATCCCTGCAATTGTTTCAATTTTTTAAGGCGAAAATTGAAAAAAAAATTAAAATTTAATTTAATTTAATTTAAAATTTTTAGATTTTTTAAAAAATCTAAAAATTTCTTTATTTGAACTCATTCTCGTTACAATCTATTCTATTGGTCGCTATTCTATGGAACTGTTAACGTGATTCTTGAGTTTTGTATTTATTTTATAAACCTTAAAAAAAAAGCAAACCATCGAAAGACAAAGTGAAAAGCCGTTGTTTTAGGTTTTAAGCAGTCAACTAACACCAATATATTTATTTTTATCTCTAGTACTAAACGACAACCGCTTCAGAAATAGCCTACAGCATTTTGTGCAATTTTTAACTAAAACCCATTTTGGAACGGATTACAATTTCCATTACACTTCAATTGCTTATAAAACGACTAAGGAGTTTTCTCCCTTGTACTGGCGAGTAAAACGTACGCCATTATTATTACGATTTTACCAAGATTTTATGACAATGTCATTCTGTGAACATCAACCACTTTTTTTTTTAAATCAAAATTTTAAATATAAAAACCCTTGTACGTAATTGTATTATTGCCAGGCAATTATTTCCTTTATGTTTACAAGTCTTTTTTCGTGTGTTTTTTTCCCCCCCGTATTTTTAAGATCAGTGTGTGAGTACAAATCTCTACAAAATCTCTACTTTCCCCTGGCTCAGCTTTATCTTGTTTTTTATCTTGTTTTTGTGACTTGAGTAAGACGTAGTTTTGTTAACATAGTCATTCAAAGTAATGAACTGCCACTTGTATGCCGTATCTGTGTTGGTTTGCACCGACACAGCTCTTCTCTTCTTTTGGAAACGAGAGCACTCTTTGCGAGCGAGCCTTTTTGGCCAGGCGTGTACATGTGGCCAAAATGATCCTTAGGACGTGGGACTTGCCAATAGGACGAGCTTAATCCAACAGAACCAAGCTACATTACTCTAGCAAGCGAATTGTCACACACACTCAAGAGATTTTTTATATATCTTCGTCATCCATATCGACACTTCCTGGGCTAGGATTTCTGGATGATGTCATGGAATACGATTCCATTGCTTCTGCAGATTCGCTGGGGTCAATTGGCTCTTGTTTAATCTTGATACCACAACTTGTTAGATCTGTTTGAGTTTCAGGTTTAGCAGTAAGCATGGTTGACAAGAGAGCAGTACTTGTGTCTGATGTTAAAGGCGTTGTTGGAATACCATGGGCTCTAGCATGCATTTCTAATTCCTTTGAATCAAAAACAAAAGATTATCAATTTTTAAAGCAAACAATTTTCCAAGAATTTTCTTGTTCACAAGTATTTTGGTCAAGCCTTTATCTCTAGCTTGAATTGCGAGGGGAAAAAAGTTTCCACATCTCTTAAAGGTTGAGTTCTCTGAATAGCTTTCAGTTATAATTTGAAAAGATTTTTTCCTCTCAGCGTCTCTCCTACTAAAGAGATGTGAAGACATAACTGCCAAAAATTTGAGTTCAACAGCCAAACTGATTTTTTAAATAGAGAAAAAGACTTATAAATGCCACCAACGTTTCTAGGTGAACTGCCCCAAGGTTTCCTTGATGAAGAATTTGATTTTTCTTTGATGTGACAGGTTCATGCTCACCTGAACTCGCAGGAGTAGCTTTCTGTTGATCACTTCTAATTGTTTCTTTTCCAACTCTATTTGCTTCATTTTCTCTAATTCCCGTTTTAGATTTCGGATGTAATCCACCGAGGACTTGAGAATGGTCCCTTTGTTTTGTCTCAAATCTCTGAAAAAGTGGAAAAATTGTATGCTTGTTTAACCATGGAAGACTAGTATTAGACTAGTATTATATCTCAAACAGAAGAAATATTTACTAGTTTGTTCATGCACACTTACGAGTCTTGCTTTGGCAGCATTGTTCCAAGTTCTTTGATGCGGTCATTTATATTAAACCGCCGTCTTCTTTCAACTACAAAATGTTTAAAAACATTGTTAAATCCTATCACCACTAATCATTGCAAATTGAGTGTATATCTAGAAGGTTCTAGTGTGACTGTGGCCCCCTATCATACTGAGCACTGCATTGGCTTTGCAGTTAGGAGGACCATTTGTTGAGGTTATTGGGGAGTTTGGAAACACCCTCCCTTCTTCTGACCCAATGGACAATCCTAGCTTATACCCCTACAAATTACTTCAGGTACAATTTTTATCCACAAAGATTTGAGTCTATTAAACATGTGAAAACTGTTATTTGTTGTCAAGGTCATGCGAAACAAGAGGTGTGATGCTTGATTCATGGCACAAGATGGTTCTCAGTCTCCATACAAGCTTACAAAATTACACAACTATGAAAACAAAACAAATCTCCAACTTACTCATATTATGATTATCCTTCTTTTGTCTGTCTCTTGCATAAGCTTGTGGATCCATAGTTACTTCTGCTTTAGAAAAAAACAATAACTAAATTACATAATGTTTTTTGTTCAATACAGAATCCTTCATGACTGCTTGGAGATTTGAATTTTATCTTGTAAAGAATCAGTTTTCTTGTTTATGGGATCCACCTATGTGAATTATTTATTGTATCTCCTTTCAATTATATTTTGTGTATTATGAAACATGACTTACTTTCATTAAGAAGAGCTGGAGGACATGATGAAGGAGCTCCAGTATTTGTAGTGCCCTATGAAGACAAAATCACAGACCAATTCAGGTTCATACATTTTAATATTTCCAAACTTTAAATAACTCTTAAAAACCAAGTATGAGGGCCATACCTAAAAATATGGGCTGAGTTTTTTCCCACTGCCTTACAGCCCAAGCATGTAGGGCGTGGGCCATAAAAAGTGGGGAAAAAGAGGTTCCATGACTTATGTACAGACCAAGCAAGTGAGGTTAACAAGATATTTACAAAAATAACGTGCCATTACAAGAGGGAAATTGATCATCAGAATGCTGTGAACCAGGACTTTATGGCCACATTACTTAACTTTAATTAATCTTTTTTGTAACTAAATGTAAGAAAAATTATTTACTTACCATAGGTGTTAATCCCAAACCACCATATAAATCATACATGCTGCTTGCTGTTGGAATCTAAAATTTGAAAAAAAAATATTAACCACAAAAACTTACACTAACCAAAACCATAAATATAAAAACTTTACAACTTTTGGATGAGCACTTATTGAAAATATTCAAATTATTACTACAATTAAATAAAAATGTAGAGTATTACCTGTGACGGGTCTTGCCATAGGACGTCATCGCCATGATTTGATTCCAAACTAAACAGATAAACAAGTAGATGTTAATAAATTAAAGAATGATTTAAAAAGGTCAGATGGTTTGTTGCTTAGTTACCTTATGATGTCATCAATGAGACTGTCAACCTGGTGTAAAGAAGGAAAAACCAATGAGAATGTTTCCTGGTAAATCACCTAAATGGAAGCAGCAGCAGTGGCAAAAGAATAAAGTCATTAGGGACCTGTCTCCCATCTCTTCCTTAACCCATATATGGGGGACATTAAAGAACCTGTTGAGCTGTTCGTAAGAGTAGGGGATGTCTCCCGGTTCAAAAGTCTAGTCTCAATTACTAATTATTCACTCATGAGTGTAAGCTGCGCTGCTGCCTATGGCGCCTTAAAATGCAGTCTGTAAAAATTCACATTAATCATTGTAAAGCGCCTTTGATTATATCCACATAGAAAAGACGCTATATAAATCATAAATCATTATCATTACTGCCACTGTATTCTTCGGGTGTCATAAGAGAAAAATATCACAACTATGACAGCAGCCACAATAATTCAAACACGTTTTCTGCCACTTTTAGAACAGTTTCCATGATCAACAGTAACCAAGACACAAGCAGAGCGTATCATGAAATTTCCTTTTGCATTTTTAGAAGAATAACTAACAACAGTCCAACAAAAACAATTCTGCACTTTTGTTCTACTACTTACAAGTGTATTAACTTTCTCTAACTAACCTCAGAGTTCCCTACACCCTCAGGACTCATCACAGACATTGGACTGGGTGGTGGCTTCATTCTTTTTGTTGCCAGACTTGCAATAGCTTGTTGGTTGATAGCATTTAAGGTTGGTTGACTATTTGAGATATTATTTGTCATTTTATTGTCCAAAGAAAGATGATTAGGTAAAGAAAGAGTTCCTCGAGTCTCCAGATATTGCTTGACTTGTCTTTCTCTTTGTTGCTTTACGTAATATCGAGTTGGATTTTCTAGCTGTGTTTTCACCTTAAAAAAAACAATGTTTTATGTTAGGAAATTTTCAAAAATATGACAAAATATAAATAGTCAAGTGTACAATAAATTTTTAAAATGAATCAACTTTAACAAAACAGTGGAACTACTTAATCACAGTATTCACACACTACAGAAATAAATAAAATGTTTCCAAATATTTGCAATCAAAAGTACACAATTCTTTTTGCAGAGATAATTTGTTTTTTAATATTTTAAATCAATAAACACAATATAACAACAATAATTGTTGTTGTATTGTGTTTATTGATTTAAAATATTTAAATCACGCACAAACACAAAATTTAGAAGGTATGATAGCATAGTTCTATAATTCACCTGTAAGACACTTGTGGGTACTTCATGAGGCAAAGCCGAAACCGAAGTTGAACCAACTCCTATGGCAGCAGGTATTGATATACTCTGAGACTCTTGAGTTGCCGTTGTTGCATGTAGTTTCTTCTCCTGCTGCTCAAGCTGTTCAAGATGTTGCTTCTGTAGTTGTTGTTTAAAACTTGTCCTTGTCATTGGTGAAGCCATTGTTGATGAGGAAGTCGTCTGAGCTACAGAGCCTGTACTCAGCAACAGACCCAACACAGATCCTTCCTGAACACTGTGACAAACATATGGATTAGATTGGCTGAATCTAAATGATCCTGATACAGCCCCATTATTATAATAACAAAACCCTGGCTCTCTAGACTTTGTCATTGTGAAATCCAAAACAGGAATCTTTCTAGATATTTAGTGTGGCTTCTTAGACTCTTTGGATTAACTGAAACAAACTCAAAACAATTCTGTTGATATATGATCAAATTAAAAGCAAAGGATCAAAGGGCACAAGCCCAGACAAGCCATATATGATGCTTTGGAGGAAACAAGTAAGTAAATACTTTGAAACCACTTCCTGTTAGACATGTCACACAATAGCCAACTCCTTATAAGGGCATTGATTTCAGCACACCCTGTGACATCGAAGTCACACCCAGGTGTCATGTATACATAAAGGATTGTATAAAAAGACCAATGTAGCAATGTATTATTAGGTTCCTGTTCAACCTAGTGTACAGGTTTAACAATTTGAGGGGAATTTTTGTTTTCAAAAATGATGAATTATTTTCAGGTATTTTTCAGATGTTATACTCAAGGGATTTTTAATTCTTTCTTAGGGTTGTTCCCTTTTGTCAAATTTATTTCCTGATTTCTAGTAATTTGCAAAAAATCTAGTCAAAATGTTACAAGATGAGGTGAATAAAAGCAATTTCAATACAGGTTTGAAATTATGCATCTTAAGGAGCCATTTATAAGTGAGTAAACAACTATGATAATGCAATTGTGCCTTCTGCTTGGTGTCTAGGGGAATCACCTTAAATATTTGCAGATATGCATATTCAGTGTTCTACTATATTATATGTTACTGTACAAAAGGACAAATGGAAAAAATGCAAAATTCTGATTACTGCTTTTGATTATTTAATTTTTAGTCAAAGATAAAAAATTGCAGTACAATTTAGGTTGAAAATCAAAAAAAGATGATGTAATTTTTAATTATTGGTAAACATCTGTCATTCAGATTATCTAATTTTAGAAAATTTTGAAAAACACTGGGTCACAAGACTTGGCTATGATAACATTAAACTAGCAAACAACAGATAAACAATAGAGCTGTCTACACTTGACTGACTCTTTAGTTTTCTGCTTGCATGCATGAAAAATTTAGTGAAAAATATTTGAATTAAGTTGCCACAACATGGGTCACTCCTGTTGGGAGAATTAAGTGTCTTTCCAAGTCTCCTTTTCTTTTCTTTCTTTTGACTTCTTTTAATTCTTTTGAAAAATAATGATTTTGCAGCCGGATGATTCCAAAAAAAAAAAAAAAAAAAAACTGACACCCTTAAGCTGTTGCTAAAAGAAATAATTTATATAAATATAAATCATAATCCTACTCTCAACATTATAGCACAATGGGAAATGTTTTCTTTTTTTCTTTTTTTCTTTTCTTCATGCTTTTTGATTAATCTTCATCATTTCCCTAAATAACTAATAAACAATTGCCAATAAAAATTTTTTTTAAATATATACGTTCATAGCTAAGATCACTGAAAGCTGGACAAGGGCCAAATAGAACAACTATTCATAAAATACAGAATTTGCATAAGTTATGTTGTCATTACAGGTGATTATACAGTATATTGTTGAAAGCATACCCTACATTAAGACCCTGCGTCACGGACGAAGAGCTAGGAAAAACAAATCGTGGTCTTTCACCAAACACCATTCTTCAGAGCTAATCTCTTTGAAGTAATGCGATCGGGTTTTGGAACAAAACATGTACAGGCTGGTTTCCTTTGGAATGAGTACCGAATAAAAAGACGTCATACAGCGCTTCGGTTTCGCTTCGGAGAAAAAAAAATGGTGAACAAAATCTAATGTTTTAACCACGATCATTTTCCAAAGATCAAGTATTGGTTTCGGGAGATTGTGATATTAATCCTGAGTCGTACCGATCTTATCTTAAAGGTTTCTTCAAGGTATAATTCAGCAAATGATAGTGATGAACTTGCAAGGTCTTTGAAGTCGGCTTGTTAGAATCGAATCCGGATGTCCGTACCGGAGAACTTCGTTACATAACTTGAAACATTTTCAATAAATAAACAAATACAATTTTCTACAAGTATTATATATGTGTTAGGTTTTCTAGTATTGTCCTAGTGAGACCGAATCATAAGTAAAAAACGATGAAAACAATGTGATAATATAGAACACGTGTAAAGTGTTTTCGATGCGTGGGGGGCAGTTCCCTCGCCATGTTTCTCGCTATCGTTTTGTACTGCATTCTCATCCGATTGCTTTGAAACTTTCAAATATGATCCTCAAGGGACAGCAGAAGGAAGATATAACTAAAGTTTAGCTAAAAATGGAATAGATGGAGAAAAACCTTACCTCTCAATGGGCTCAATGGCTCGCGATTTCAACTGGTAAAAAGAAGTACAGTCCTCTTGAAATCCTTCTTCTAAGAGATCGAAACCAAGATCTACGCCTGATTCGCACATTTGAGCTCTTCAAACCTTCCCCCTTCAAAGAGTGGGGAAAAAATTAAGAAAGAAAATAAAGAGACCTCGCAAAACTGCGCAAAATCACCACCAAATTTCTTCACAAAATTCGACAAAAACTGCACGAACTTCCATATTTCTTTCCTTGAACCGAAACCTGATTGGACGCATTTGACACGTGGTTTCCAAAATAGGTGGGTTACGTCAGAATAATTATGCGCTTGACAAAATATTAACCGTGGGAAGGTGGGAGGGGCAGTGATCATGTTGTTTCTTTGTTTACCAAAAATGGTTATAGACATTGCGTAAGAATCGGAGAGTAGAACACAGCTAAAGGGAAAGTCCCGCTGGTAAATATGTGACATTTGTAGATATTTCTCAGAATTTTTCACGGGTGTAACTTTAGACTACAGTCCAGCAATAAATTATGCACTTTGAGATAAATCACCCAATTTGGCAAAGTGACAGTATTAAACGAGCGCTGATCAATTTCAGCTATGGACTCACTTCAAATTCTGTTCAGGGGGCATAAATTGCCCAAATCTGAATGTTGACTTGCTCAAGTAAAACCCTAGAGGTGCATCGAAAAAGTACCGAGTTTGGAAAAATATTATTATTTAACGTGAAAACTAAATTGAACTATGGACTTTATTTATGAAGGGAGGTTAGATTTGCTCCCTAGATTCTGCACTTCTCCCGCTGGTGGCAAATTATGCCACCTGGATGGAATTTGAAGTGAGCCCATAGCTGAAATTTGATCAGCTCGTGGAATACTGTCACTGTGCCAAATTTGGTGCCTTTTATACCTAAAAGTGCACAATTCTGCCCCTTTTCTTCACCATATTGCTGGACGACTAAGCGTCGGAATTGAAAAAAGGCGACGGTCATTGTGCGTGAAATGATTACGCAAGAAAGCCAGAGAGAGTGAAACAAGAACCTGTCTTTTTTTTGTTTTTGTTTTTGTTACGTAACTGGAGATCCACACAAAGTCTGAAGAAAAATCGAACTGTTGACCCCCCTCAAAAAAAGAAAAGAAACAAAAATAAATAAAAAGAGAGAGAGAGAAGGAAAACGAAAAGTGCGGTTAGATTTACGAGTGATATTATGACGTTTGACGTCATGAACGTCAAAATTCCGTAAATTTTTTACCCCAACTTTCAGCAATTCCTGTTAAATTTTTATTATTATTATTAATATTAATATTATTATTGTTTCCAAATGGTCTTGAAAGTAGCAGAAAAGTAATAAATTTAAAGAAAACGACAACAGTTTTCAAAGACATGTTTC
>JAAAQI020122719.1:0-15397 GCA_011800005.2 Stichodactyla mertensii
CCATTACCCCTTTCGGTCTTACCTTCGATGATTCAACCTTTTGAACCCGACAACGTTTTTTCAATTTGGTGTATACAAAATATGTTATTAGCTAGTGTCTCAAATCATAAAAGCTAGAAGGTGGGGTGAAGGAGAATGTTTTAGTTTTGGGTTGCCTTTGGCTTTAGTCAAGCCGCTGACCCATTATATTTTGGCTTCTTCATATCTTTTTCACCCGTGTGGTAGCAAAGTAGTTCTGTTACATTGACTTGAAGCACACAATCCACGTTTACACAGGAAGTACGATTACATGGGAACATACGACACAGAAAACTGCTAAGAAAGCTGCCCAGCCAGTAGGCTTTTGTCATCAGGCCTTACCGCTATTCAAAGTAAGTAGTTTACAGTCGATTAGTTTTTCCAGGCATGTTTATTATTTCCTAAGGCGATATTGTTCTACTGGTGTGCTGAAGAAGGGTTGAATAGTTTCAGGTCAAGAACCAAGAATTCCACATAAATTTAGATTTCTTTGTCTCTGCCTCACCCTCTTCCTGTACTTTATAAT
The DNA here is from genome assembly GCA_011800005.2 of Stichodactyla mertensii. Classification (NCBI taxonomy): domain Eukaryota; kingdom Metazoa; phylum Cnidaria; class Anthozoa; order Actiniaria; family Stichodactylidae; genus Stichodactyla; species Stichodactyla mertensii. The sequence continues at coordinate 545 of JAAAQI020122719.1, forward strand.
TATCTCTGTGGCTAGCGATCCAAACATTTTGAGATATTCGTGAAGCCGAGTTGATATATTTTTAAGTTTTTGCTCGTGGTACTGTAGCAACATCAACTGCATGTACGTTTTGGTATTCTAATAGATTAATATATGAGTTCATCGGCTCTAGCTCAGATCCTCTCTTTCTTCTGATATAAACTCAAATCGGCTTCTCTAAGTCCATTTTTAACTGGAGCGATTTACCGCCTGACTGATCCTCAGTTACATAATTTACAAAAAGCATGCTTCAGTAGTACCAGACTTAGGCTGTTTTTCCAGGCCACAGCTTCTTATTACGATTTGTACTTGACGAGGCTTTTATTAGGCTTTCCTCTAGGGTTGAATTGATCTTATTTATACTGTTTATAACCGTTCCCGTGGTATAGAATTCCCTAAAAATGCGGCGAGCGTTTTGTACACTAGCCATGATTAATATTTAACTTGGCAGAAACACTGCTGAAAAGCGGTCGTCTTGCAGCAAACTTGCTCGAAATTTAATTAAACGGAAATACAAGCAAAAATATACAGAGAGCTTAGTCGTTAAAAACAGCACTAGATTTTTTAAGCAACCCGTAATAAAAGTAGAAAAATCTTCATAAATTTCTTTTACAAAATAATTACTATGTCATCAGATATAATCCGCGTGACGCGTTGGCGAAGACATATTTGCATACCTTGCTTTTACGAATCCCGTCTATTAAATCGGACACCTCGGTTTTCTTTATTATTCATCGGGATGTATTTCTGATATTTTCCGATGAATAAAATCCCGCGTCAATGTCTAGATGTAATCTTCCTACAAAGACTTCTTAACTAGCAGTCTATTCATAGTTCCATTGCTCCTTAGTTACTGTTACCGACATGCCAAAACATTTTATCGGGTTACAACACCAAACGTTGAAGAATAGATCTGAAGAATCGAATAAAAGCTACAAATCTCCTTGAAATCAAAAGGTTTATGATGTTGTTTGTCGGAACTGCCATAGTACTTTGCGAAAACTGTGAAGCTCTGATTGGTTGAACTATTGTTTGAGTGAATTGGTGAGAACGTTGGTTTATGGCAGAAAACCCGAGCCTCACGGTTAGAAAGATTCATACCTTGATTTAAATGTTATATGGTAAGCCGGTACGGATGAAAATGGCACAGTTTGATTGGTTGCTGAGAGGTCCGGGTATTTTCATTCGGACCTTTCCCAAAGGTTATAGTTTGATCATCATCATTTTCCACTAGAAGCGTTTACGGCCTTTGGGCGCTTCTGTCTGGTAGGGTGGGAAATCTTGTCTCCAGCATCGCTTGAGGTCTGATGTCTTCATCATTATTCTTTCTAGCCTAGCTGTTGAGTGTCTACCCAGCAGGATTCTATCCTCAGAAGGGATCCTATCCTAGTCCATACTGTTTTAAGTGTTCTTTTATCAAAAAGAATATGCTTTTAAGTGTTTAACTAATGATAAGTTATCCCTGTTATCCCTGTTATCTTGTAGGTCGACGACTGAACGCCATACAAGACAAACATGGCGAATAGTATGGTACGTTATGACCAAGTATTAAAGTCTTTTGTAGCCTTGTACGGGAAGCCGCTGTGCCTCTTAATTACAGACGCATGCTTGTGGTTCCAAAAATTCACAAGAATATGAATCTTTTTTTCCCCCCAATATTTCCGACTGGGATTACAGGCTTTGGAACTAACAGTACCGTTGGTTAACCTGCATATTTCTATATAGTCCGTGTTAAGTGATCATGACTTCTTCAATCTTAAAACAAAGATTTATCAAATGTTGATTTGAATTCTGGAGTTTTCTTTCATGTAAATACTTGATTTTAATTTGGAGCCATACCTCCAGACGTAATGCTGAAGTGCAGTATGGCAGAGTGAAACCATTTACGGATCTGCTAGAGATTTCAGCTGATCCAACACTACTCTCCATAATGACTAATCAGGGAGCTAGCCCGACGGCCTTAAAGAGAGAGGTTAGTCGGCCCCTAGACCATGTAAGATTAGCCCCTTGCTGTGATCAGTAGGAACCGATGTCTCTCTCTAAGAACTAGTAATGCATTGTGGAAGGACCATAGTAAATAAAGAACGTGTAGATCATTCGGTTTCATCATTCTCAAAAAAATAAAAATAATAAAAATAAAATAAAAAATAAAAAGAATTTCTACCTTCTGGTACTATTAGTTACAAATCCGCGTTTATGCAGTTAAAACGGAAATTTATTGGGTTAGAAGACAAAGGGTTCATCAAATATGTGATAGGTCATGTTGGGGATAGGAGCAGGGAATCGCACGTCACTTCATCTTCTGTCTCTAAATACTCTAAAATAACACTGGTCCTTGTTAACAAACTATATTTGCCTTTTATTTATTTGTAATGTCTTTGTGTTGTTTAGCGTATTTTCTTGGTGATTGTCGTCTGTGGTTTGGTGTCCATCGGAATTTATTTAGCAATTTCAACAGAAGTAATGAAGGAATTTAGTTGGAAACTAATAAGAAATGGTAAGTTTATTGCGTAAAAAATATATTGATTAGAGTAGATTTCGTATCGCTGTGACAAACGATGCAAGGCATGGTTACGGTACGGAATTGACGCAGGGGCGGATTCAGGGGAGGGGAAAAGGGTGGCTATTCCCCCCCCTCTCTCTCTCTCTCTCTATCTTAGCATTAGCATACTAGCGCTCGGAAAAGCTCCAGTATTGTTAGTGTTCAATACATTTGAATCCTAAATCCCCCCCCCTTCTGGGAAATTCCTGGATCCGCCCCTGTGACGGCGACCGGTTAACCAATCACAGCGCGTGAGGTTACTACATATCCAATCAGAATGCATAGTTTTTCACTGTCAGACGAAATCTGCTTTTACTAAGCGACTCTATGAACACGACACGACACGACAGCGATACGACACCAATAAGAAATACCATACAAAACGACAATACGATCCTACACAATACAGTCTGATTACGACCACTAAAAATTCGTGTCTTGGATGGAGATTCTCCATCCTTAGAATGCTTTTAAAGAATCAGCAATAAAAGAGATTTCCCTGGAACCGAGAAGTTTCTCACTGATGTTTGCTGGACTTGCCATATTCTTCTGGGAAAACTTTGACTCCCTGATTGGTGGAGCTATTGATCGAGTAGATGAATTGTTGCACTTTTCCTAATAGGCCCTTTCAGCTAGTGTCAACGCAAATTTTTACCAAAATAAAAAGTGCTTGATGATTGATAAAAGATATTTCCAACGCTAACACAGATGATCTTAATTTTTCCCGCTAAAAAGAAGACATGAATGAAGTGAATCGAGAATTTAGGGTTGCGCAAGTTATTGGAAATATTTCATCAAACAATATGGTTCAAAGCAAAGAAAATATTTCATCGTCCAACCCAGTGCAATCACAAGAAAGTATTTCACCTTCCAAACCAGTGCAATCGCAAGAAAGAATTTCACCTTCCAAACCAGTGCAATCGCAAGAAAGAATTTCACCTTCCAAACCAGTGCAATCGCAAGAAAGTATTTCACCTTCCAAACCAGTGCAATCGCAAGAAAGTATTTCACCTTCCAAACCAGTGCAATCGCAAGAAAATATTTTACCTTCCAAACCAGTGCAATCGCAAGAAAGTATTTCGTCTTCCAAACCAGTGCAATCGAAAGAAATTCTTTCTTCATCCAATCCAGTGCAATTGAGAGCAAAAATTTCATCGTCCAACCATTCTAAAAACCATAGCAAAGCTTTAGGTGAGTATCAAGCTCAAAGACTCCGAATCTTATTGACCACTAATTAAAAAGAGGAAGATTATCTAAATAAAGAAATAGTTGGAAGAGAAAAAATAGAACAGTTTTCATATATAATAAACAATGAAAACAGCAACAGCAACAAAAAACTTCTACTAACGATGACGAAGACAATGATGACTCTCACTGATCAGTACTTGTAATTCTACTATAATACTCTAATAATAATGATATTGATGGTAGCGATGGTAGTGTTGGTGGTGATGGGGATGGTGGTGATATGGGGGATAGTGGTGATATGGGGGATAGTGGTGATGATGGGGGATAGTGGTGATATGGGGGATAGTGGTGATGATGGGGGATAGTGGTGATATGGGGGATAGTGGCGATGCTCTCTACTTTTCCCCATGGCCCCCTTCACCTCTATTATCTCAGCTACGCCCACGTGTCTCAAAGAATGATTATCTTAAAGTATACCGACTAGTTTTAGTTCCCCAAATTCTGTGTTATTCACTAAAGCAAAAATTAAACATTAACAGAAAAATCACAGGAAGAGGAGCAGGATGCAAATGACGTAAAATATCAAGCTGCCGGCAGTTATTTAACAGACGAGTTCTTACAAAATAATCGTGATGGGTCTTATCCCAGTCTTCTGCCGTGTCCTTACACTCGTCTTCGAAAGACTGCTAAGAAGCCTGTCAGTCAGGCTACCTTAGGTTGTGCACCACATCAGTAAGTGAATTAGAGAATGACCTTTTTGTTGTTGTTGTTGATACTGCCATTCATTGTGCTTTTATGTGGCTACTTCGGCGACATTTGCTTTTCTTACTGCTAGTGTGATTTCCATAAACCTTTGAAATAGATATGTCACTTTAATTGACAGAGATTAGGGTTAAGCCGATTAGTTTTGCTAGTCTTTTACAAGTGGCAGAAAGAGCGTAGTAGCAACAGTAGTAGTGCTAGAAGTAGCAGTACTTACAGCAGCATTAGTAGCAGCAACAGCAGCACTAGCATTAGTATCAGCCATAACAGCGATGGACAAATCTTACGTTAAGGATTTTGATTTCCAAGAAACGTGCCCCTTTTTCATCACATATATATATATAAAAAAAACTCATAAAAGATAAGAAAAGACTAGCAGCAATTTTTGTTACTGCTGCTGTTCTAGATATTGAATTTGCAAAGCCTTAATTTATGTTTATTTTTGTCTCTGTTGTTTTTCCTTTTATAATATCATCTCTCTCTCATATCACAGACCAAGTAAAGGCTCTTGTGAAGATGCAGCTAGATACTTTGGGAGACCGGATCAACCACTAGAAGCAAGAAAATGTGATGAAACTTCCTATCCAGATATTTGCTCCTTTACCAAAACCCCAGACAGTAAATATGAACTCAATTGTGATGCAAAAAGTTGTGGAAGTAGTGAAGTCAATTTAGGTGCTGTCGATCCTAAAATTGGAGTCATAACGAAGTGGGAGGCAATCAAACCATTCAGCACAGCCGAGGTCAGAAAATATGTGGATAAGAAGATCGACGAAAAGCATAACTTTTGTTTTATCAAGTGTGGTAACATCTTACAAGCTCTGATTTTCCCGCCGAGGATCATCACCAACAAGAACGAAGAAGCAAAAAAGAAAATCAATATCAACATCGTTGTTTTGGATTCCATATCTCGTCCTCATTTTTTTCGCGTCATGAGAGAATCGGTAGCTGCGATGCGTAAGATTATTTACGATGTGTCCATCAATGCGACTGTACTGGACTTTGAACTGTTCCAGAGTATCAGCATGCACACGTTTGGCAACATTAGGTCTTTGTTTTCCGGTATTATACAAGGTAAGAAGCTATTTTTTCTGGGACAAATGCTGGGATTAAGTTATAAGGGTAAAGATTAGACATATTAGATAATAGTAATATTGTAGGTTTGAGATTGGGATTGCTGCGGGCAAATGTTTTGCATTTATTGTACAGAGCCTTTCCAACATTCAAAAGAAGACTTGGAAAGGAATTCGTAACGCATAGGATTTTGGGCTAAATTTTGGGTCGAGGTCAAAAAGGTTCGCCAACTCCCCATCTCCAAAATAAGTCCCACGGTCTCACTTATGCAGTCGCCGTTCATTCCCAGTCTTCACTTAAACTTTGAAAAGCAAATTTGGTCTCTTTTACTCCGACGAAGGGCGAAAGCTCGAAACGTCACTAAAGTTAAGTATATTTCTCTTTTTTCACAGTGTTACAGATTTCCTTTTATTGGTTATTGTTATCCCCCGTTCTTCGTTTCGGTTTTCACCACCTCTGCCTTCTGAAATCCACTGTTATCCGGTTTAAATGTGTGGGGTTTTTTTAATATTGTAGGGAATGATGACTTCTCTAAAGCAAGCGCTTCCACCAAGCCCTTGGGCATCAATGTTTTAAACACTGAATTCAAAAAGCATGGTTATCAGACAATGTTCCAGGAGGATCTGTGTTGGCATGACTCGTGGGGTACCATGCTTAGTAACATTAAAGCCGCCAGTGGCGCCGTGAATGAAAAAACGTACGTATGAAGGATAAATTTCAATTACAAGTGTCGCCCCCCACCCGTCTTTGGTTTTTCTATTCAATATCAGATTAAATAAAACCCTCCCAAGCACTGACATGCTTTGTTCTTCTTTCATTTTCTTTCTTTAGATGGCAAGAGTTCCAAAACATCGTCAAACAACACAATCTTGATCACATCGGTATAACTCATTTCAGTTGTGAGGTCCTAAAGAAATATGGCTTGACCAACCACTATGACCGGCCTGCCAAGGTTTGCTTGAATGGGAAGTTTTACAATGTGTACTTCTTGAAGTACATTGAAGACATATTTAAGGCAATGAGGAGCACAAGCAATAGTGCTCCTATGTTCTTGTACCAGCATTTTAATAGTGGACACACTGACACTGGCTCCAGAATACGGAATGATGACCGTGGGCTTGTCGAGTTTATCCACAACATGGCAAGGTAAGTTGCAATCCATGAAGCAAAGAAAAAAAGTCGCAAACTGTTTCGTGATGGCATTAATTACACAGTTGGTATGGTTACGGTTGTAATGGTGGTAGTGATGGCATTAGGATGTGGCGGTGTTAATGATTGTGGTATGTTGATGTGGTAGTGGTGCTGGTAAGATTATGGTGGTGGTTATGGCATGTTAATGTGGTGGTAATTGTGGTATGATGATGTGGTGGTAGTATTTATGGCAGGTTGATGTGGTAATGTTGGTTTTGGAATGATGGTGTGGTACTGGTGCTCGTGTTATTATGGTGGTGGTTGTGGCATGCTGACATGGTGGTAGTATATTCATTATGGCATATTGACGTGGTGTTGGTTGTAGAATGCATGTTGTGGTAGTGGTGCTGGTGTTATTAGGGTGGTGGTTGTTATGGCATCTTGATTTGGTAGTATTAGTTGTGGTTGTTCTGTGTTGGAGTTGGTGTCGTGTTGATGAGGTGGCGGTGTTAGTTAGTTTTGGTGGTCTTAAGGATGTTGATTATTAAGGTTATCTTTGTTTTTCCAGCGATTCAAATACTTTAACGATCCTCATGGCAGACCATGGTCACACACGTACCGGCTATGGAGTAACAGATGAAGGCAAACACGAGCTCTACCATCCTCTTCTCTTCATGATCGTTCCTTATCATGTGGCTGACGTATTAGGAAAGCAAAGAATGGAAGCTTTAGTTGTCAACCAACATCGCCTGCTGTCCGCCTACGATTTTCATACTGCACTGATGTCACTCAACGACGAAAAGAAAAAATATTCTGTGGATTACAAAGTAAACGGTGTGTTCTCCAAGATACCAGCGAACAGAACGTGTAGTGACGTACCACTGATGCCCTTAGCTCGGTGTCAGTGTGAAGGAGCTGATTCCAAAGTACAAGACAATTCTAATAGCCACAGATGGCTGGCTGAGTTCGCTTTAGGAACATTAAACAATATCATCCAGGACCAGTATTCCAAAGGTAATTTTTTTCATATTTGATGTGCAGGTTGTCATTAACAAAAAACAGCTTCAACATTTACTAACACGATGTTCTTGCTATTGCTGTATGTGACAGGAATAGACCAGAAGTCCACCATACGCAAAGGATATGGGAACTGCGTACGGATGACCGGCACTTCTTTTCGCAACATCATTCAAAGTAATACTGGTTATTTGACGCAATTAGATCTCCATGTTGACAGCAAAAACATAGGCCTAAAAGAGGACGAAATCTTTACAGTTGCCGTGGAGTTAAAAGGAGATACTCCAACCCTAAAGTCATACACAAGACAAACTTTATACAACAAATTCAAAGACTGCGTCGACAAGACTGTCGATATAAAAATCTGCGCCTGTGACAAAACTAAAAACAACCCAACAGTTCGTGTATTGAAACCAGAAGAAATGAAGAGCTTGGTATCGAAACCAATGTTTGAAACCGAGACTCAAATCAAGGATCTTCACGGAGGATGTTTATTTCAGATAACAAGACATCATTCAAGTAAAATAAGTATCGTCTATGAAGTGGCCAACTCGTGTGCGGGCCAGACTTTCAAAGTAACAGTGAGAGGGTCTCTGTATTATGTGTTTACGTCGAGAACATTTCCCTTTGAACAAACAGTCGAACCTAATAGTATATATTTCATGTTTTCAGCAGCAAGACAGATTTTAGGACACAGCCATATGGATATAACAATATCAGCAACTAAAGTATAAACATTATGCTAAGTTAAGCAAGAGCACTTAATTTCAGAAGGGTCTCAATTTTCAGGACAATTTTCACTCTATAACAAAGCAATTTTCGTATCAATAGATGTATTAGATTTGGGCGTAATGTTTTCCCATTTCACGGAGACCACGTGTCATCCTGTTGGGAATAAGAGTCTTTGTTTGAGGTTAATACATATGAATTAATGAATCTTCTCAAGCCTTTCCGAGAAACAAACAAACAAAACCCAAGAGAATGACACATGATCTGAAATGGGAAAAGATTGCACCCAAAGTAAAGCGGTCTATTTTAGCGGAATGTTCCAAAACTGTCTTTGGCTGATATACACCAAATTGAAAAACGTTGTCGGGTTCAAAAGGTTGAATCATGAAGGTAAGACCAAAAGGGGTTATGGTTATATGCATATATTGTTTATCATTGCAAATTTCAACCATTGCTTCGAATAAGCCCCTTGCAGCACGTCGGAATGCCGCTGAATTTGGAGGGCAAAACAAAAGAATCTCAACTCCAGAGAATCAGAAAGCTATTGTCTTGCCCTCCAAATTCAGCTGCATTCCGACGTGCTGCAAGGGGCTTATTGTCGAAGAAAGCAATATTCGAGAATTATAACAATGCTCAATGCATATTATGGGCCTCATGAAGTATTTACCCAGAATCCTCCCCAGTCTTACCTTCTATGATTTGATCTTTTTAGCCCGACAACGTTTTTTCAATTTGGTGTATACTCAAATTAAACCAGAGCGAAAATTATTTTTTTGCCCAATTTCCAAATGCGAGAGTGCTTTGAAAGTTTCCAGTATGGGGAAACTACCATACGAGATACTAGGATAAGGTATTTTGATTTAGGCTCCTTTTATATATTTATGGAATTACGAAAATAGAAACGGTATATTACTCTTTGAATTAAGTGAGTAGTATAAGATTTTTATGGAAAAAATATACAGCCGCCCGTTTTTAAAGTATTAATAGATACAGTAGCGGATCTAGGGGATAAGTTCATGTGACGCGAACACCCCCCCCCCCCCCTCTCCTAGATGAGCTACTTACAGTCAATTATGGATTTAAATTCCTGGATCCGCTTGCTAGATAGGATTCATGTAGGATTCCTAAAAATCTTCTGAAGTTTCATTGGGTATCGAGATCACGTGAGCTTTGACTAGAAATGAGCGTTCTGATTGGCTAGTATAGGTGCAAGAACTATTTTAAAAACTATTTTGACTATTTAAGAACTGTTTTTGATAATGGACACTCAAAATTATTACTTAACGATTAATGGCAAGTGACCAATCAAAAACATCAAAAGAAAAGGTATTTTTGATGTTGGTGTTGTCGCTGAAGATGTCGGAGTTTTTGGACAGATATTTGGTTTTGGTAAAGGCTGTTCGATGGTCGGTTTTAGAACCATCATCTTATCCGCCTGTAAGAGAAAAAAGAGACAAACAAACAATTGATCGATCTGTGCGTCCGTCCATCCATCCATCATTCAGTTATCGAGTCCCCTAATCATTCACTCAATAAATCAAGTCAATACATTGTTCCACTAAATGGATTCTTTTCACCTACTCCGAGTCCTGTGTTGTTTTGATCGCGACACAAGGCCAGAACTCGAGTTTCGTTCTCGTACGACTGCTTGATATCCTGAACAAACTCTGGAGTCCATTCTTTTGGCGGATATCCAACATATGTGCCATTTTTTCTGAAATTAAGTTTAAGATAAAATGTAAGTATGACTGCTCTTCAAACCGTAATTTAACTGTCTGTCGCATAGCTTAGTCTCACCTAAATCTCCGTCCAACCAACTTGCGAAAGCCATAGTTTATCGATAGGCATTGGTTTAGCTTCACTTTAGGATAATAATACAGGAATCCAAGGCACATCTCTTGTTTGGTAGAAATACCTCCCTGTGAAGAATACGCATAATTATATTAGTTCGTTACTACTTTAAAAACTGTCTGCGTGTCTTTTTGTCTGTTTGTCGGTCGGTCTGTTTAACGTCTGTCTGCCTGTCTGTCTGTCGGTCGATCGGTCGGTTTGTCTATCGACCTTTCTTTCTGTTTGTCTGTCCGTCAGTCAGTCAGTCAGTCTGTGTGTGTGTGTGTCTGTAGGTCAATCATTCTGTTGGTCAGTCTGTCTTTGCAATAGTTTGCATCAAAGCAGGAAAATAAACCCACTTACATAAACTGGAAACTTTTTGCCCTTGGATTGGTATACACACTCTTGAATGATGTCATCTCCCTAAAAATGAGGGACTCATCATGTCAACAATGTATTCTAAATTTGATATCGTAGCAATATTTACAAACTGAAATACTAGACTGTAATTCCTCTCACTACGTAGCTCCGGACTTCGGATTTGACGAACTGAATTTTTAAACTTTCTGGATCGTCCCATGTAGAGGAATCTGGATGGCGCTGGAATCCGGATTCCAAGTATTGGCGGCTAGAGGGAGTTCAAGGCTCTTAGAGCTGATTTCAAAGGGAATTTGAGTTAATATATGAAGGTTCGCGATGCACGATAAAGTGACTCACCGGCATGACATGTATTTCCCTGTCAGGATATCGGAATTCCTGCAGGAAAAAGAAGAAGAAAAAACAAACAAAGAAATAAGGAAGGGAAGGGAAAAACAATAGCGCAAAAATAAAATAACAATGTGGACAACCTGGTAGTTGAAGTCATAATGGTCGTCTCTAGCTATTTCTGGTAGCTCTTTTCCGTTACGAACGTGTCTTGTCCATAATGACACACCTAAACAAAATGACAAATGAATAAATGGAAGAAGGAAGGAAGCGCCGGGAACGGGAAGGAGAGTGAAGGAGAAGTGGAATGAAAAAAGGTGGGAAATCAAATAGGAAAAAGTAAAGAGAAGTGGTGGAGGGATTGAGAGGAAGAAAAGAAAGCCATACAGTTATTTACCTTGTAGATGTGAATGAAGAGCTGTAGCAAAAATCTTAATCCCTTTATCTGGCAACGGACTGTTAAAATCCTGGAGACCGAAAGCAAAAATGTGAGAAAATAATTAATATTCAGTCATAATTTTGCATTAACGATAACAAGGAACTTTTTTTAAGATTTTTTGATTTTGGATCCGCACAGCACTCGGCATATCCAAGTAATTTTATATAACCGTCGGAAAATAATGCTAGAATACTAGTACTAATACTAGTGTTATTAAGGTTTTCCGCTTTAGTTGAAAATCATCTGTTGAAGGGTCTTTACTAACAAACCTTTGTACAATTACGATGGCAATAACCGGAGGTCAGCCATTTCTCTTGATTTGGCGGTATCATCATTGATGATGATGAAGCAGGACCAACCCATAGCATTGCTGCATCGTACTCACGAAGACTGGATGTGTAGAAGAAGCGGAGACCAGAACTGTCGTGAATACCTTAAAATGCAAGATAACTTTCACTGCGAATCATAGGCAATACATTCTAAAGTCTGGTATTTAACATCATTGGTTACTCCATTCTGTATTAAAGGCTGAGGTTTTACTTAATGCGCTGATTTAGTCTCCATCTCCGTCTCCATTTGCCGCTCCAAAATTCTACAGAAGAGAAACGAACTCGTGCCGCATAGGACTGCACATGGAGCTGAATTTGGTGACAAGATGAAGTATGGGCTGCCATCTTGCATTAGATTTTGGGATTGTTTTTAGGGATGTGAAAGAGTTCCTTCCCTGTCTTTCTTCGTACTTTGGAAGGGTAAATTCTTCACGGCGTTTTAAATTATGATCGTCTTTTTCTTTTTTTTAATTGTGATGATGATGATGATCATGTGACCAGTGAAGTAATGATGAGCCTCACATGAAGTGAGATTCGGCTTACATGGGTGGATCTACGAGGAGATTCGAGGGGCTGCGGCCCACCTTTTATGGGATCCCCTAGACCTCCTTTGGTTAGTCACAGAGGTTCCTTCTTCCGACCCTGGCTTAAATGACCTTAAATCTATTGTAACAAGAGAACTTCGCTTGCCTGGATGTTATTTTAGTACCTGTCATTTTCTTTGAGTTGTCGTAATGGATCTCAAGGACCACGTATCTTGGTGCATCACTTGTCCCAATCGCCAAACCAGTGTGATTTGGAAAATTGAATGGCTGCGAATTCAGGCAAAGAAATGGCAGCTTGTTTCAGAGTTCTTACAGTAAAGTATGTAGGCTATTTGCTGATAATTGATTGTGAAGATAATAAGCAACTTAGCAGCTGATTTCATGTGGTTCTTTTTCTTTCTTTCTTTCTTTCTTTCTTTCTTTCTTTCTTTCTTTCTTTCTTTTCTTTTCTTTTCTTTTCTTTTCTTTTCTTTTCTTTTCTTTTTTTCTTTTCTTTTCTTTTTTTTTTACTGTTTTTGTTCAGTTCAGTTTATTTTTATTTATTTTTTATTTGCTTGTTTGATTTCTTTTTTACTTGCTTGCTTGTTTATTCGTTTTCTTTTTCTATAGCCTGTTTGTCTGTCTGTCTGTCCGTATGTACTTCCTCATTTAACCTGGCAAAAGTAGACCTAACTGGGACCACCCCAATAAATAACCTCATTATCATATTCTTACCCCGCCACCGATAGCCCAGCCTGCGATTACCGAACCTCCAGCACACTGTTTGATAGCTGGTGGCATATTCCTCCCGTAGCATTTTGACACTACGCTTAAATTAGAACGAGGAAAGTCGTTCCTGCATTGGTAGACCAGTATGTGGTGAACTGTACCTTCGTTACCAGGAGTTATGACAGGTGCGATCTGTGGAAAACAAGTTTGGTATGTAAGCTATGGAATATGACCTCTCTTCTAATGACGGCATTAACTATGCGAACGCGCGCTATAAGTATTCGGGGAGCTTGGGTCATGCGTTCCAGATATTTCCACTGTCTTATGCTGTTTTTGGCAAATTTTAAATATTTATTCTGCTTCAATATTCCTTCGTGCTCATTTTCTATTATGTTCTTTCAATCGTTTTTCATTGCATCTGAGGGTCCCTTGCAGCGATTCACAAAGGGGTTGAATTTTGAAGAAAACACAATGAAATGTTTTCAGTCATCGACCCTCAGGAGAATGAAATTCGATTGTCTTGTCCTCCATATTGAACTGCGTTGGGAATTGCTGCAATAGGTCTATTGCTGATAACAGTGGTCCACGCACCTGTACTATGTGTCTTTTCGTTGGGAGTTGTGGAATTTCGAAGGCTTTGCACAGATATGAGGTGTCATCGGAAGATAATACTGTCTATTTATTGAAAATGAAAGCAATAGTATGAGAATAAAACATGCAAATGAATGAATAATGGCCCTCTTACACGTGAACTTGTGTGCGACGGCGTTGCGAGGTGTAATTTCGTATGGAAGTTGTTCGCAACACAAATTTGGCTGCACGAGTAGAAAGCAGTACTATTTTTCGTGAAACTTTCCCGCAAAACTTCGTGAAACATTCTCGTTTCGCAAAGGGTTGTTACACGGTACAAATTATTTCTTGAAACTTGTTTCAACGCCGGTCCACACCGAAGTTTCAGGTAAAAGTTTCACCAAGACACAGGGCTTTAACTATGTCAGTTTTGATTGTTGATAATTTTGAAACTAAAATCTAAAAGGAATTAAGTTTATATCGTAGATTTGTACATTATCATGTTTCTTTATCCAATATACCTTTTCCAAAATCGCTTCGTGACAAGGAAACAATGGTTTCAATTCGAGGTTGGACATGATGTTACATTTACTGTAACAAGTCCAACCTCTATTTGGAACTATTGCTTCGTGATCGCTGAAGCAAATTTGGGAAAGGTCTATTAGGCGTATTCCGATCTAAAACAGAACTTACATCATTTTGACGTAAATCGAAATACTCCACGTCTTTTGGAAGACTTGGCCTTTGTTTTTGAACCTCCAAAAGAATCAAAGACCTAGATCCTCGAGTAGTGTGCTTTGGAATTGAATCTTCTGATGAAGGGTCATCGCTGTGATAGGCATAAATTATTCGTGCTGTTCCAGTCTAAAAAGAAAAACATTAAGTCGCTGTTATCGTCAGTGGAAGAAGCCGTTTTTAATGCGCTTATATCGAGGTGATTTTGGCATGTCTTATTTCATATCGCTTAACTATACTTTCTCCTTTAGCGACAACAGCCTCGTTTGACTGACCAAATTTAAATATGTTCAAGAGTTTTTAAAGAAACTAGTTAATAAATAAATGACAAAATTGCACCATTACCTTGCAATAGCCCGCCACACACAATAAGAACTGAATCGAGGCTCAGGGAAAACAATGAAATACTTGTAATTATTCTTTTATTTCCCCGGTGCCTCGATATAGACGCTGTTGTGTGTGATCACCAAAATATCGAAAGTGGGCTATTAGTAGTAACTGATCGAGGCAGACTAAGCGATTTTATTACAA
>JAAAQI020122730.1:0-15393 GCA_011800005.2 Stichodactyla mertensii
GCGCTCTGATTGGTTCCTCTACTACTAGGATATCAGCTCATATCCCGTGAGTAGAGAAGTAAACAAAATGGCGGAACGTTTCGCCGACGTTATTTCATTTTTTAAACTTGAAAATAATTAAAATTTTATATTTCTCGCAATCTCGGCGCTGGGCGCCTCGTCGGCTATGAGCTCATGTACGACTCGATTTCGTGGAATAATTGTTAAAGGTTTTAGGTTTACGTACCCCATCAACGCTCAGTTGGGACAAAATAATCTTAGTTTTGTTCAGCTTGGCAAACTGGTCGCGTTCGTCGAGTCTGTGTTGAAGAAGATCAAATTCCATAACCCAAATTACAGGAACAATGGCGGACAAGTACAGAAAACAACTGGGCCAGAATCTAAAAGAAAGTTGATTACAAAAATTAAGAATCACCGCGAAGAGTACATTTAGAGAAGATTTCGTTGTTGGATGCAAAAACCTCGCGCGGCACGAACACGTCGCGACATGGTCAAGGCATGGCAAGGCAGGGCAAAAAAGCTGTTATTACAAGCTGAGCCCGCAATGAGAAAATCTTTTGTTTTAAGAATCATTCAAGCGAGGCTATCAGGTCAATACAATGCATAATGACTCATTTGCATCTCATCTGCATGCATCTGTAATAACAGCTACTCTAGAAAACATCATGGTCACGGTAAGCCAAGGTTACGGCACGATCGAGCCGCAAAATTTTCACAGTTATATATATATATATACGAAATCTGCTGTGCTAAGCCAATGACTCGGTCTCATCTGTTAATGTGTCGAGAGCAAAATTAAAGCACCGTCACTGACATGCGCATTTGGACGATGTGCTTCATTACCATCTCCACCCGTTCAATCGAGAATGATATACAACTACTTTAGAACCTCGAATACTTAAGATTTTATTTCTATCCATTTTCTAGGCCTTATCAAATATTTTATTAATGTGAGGAAAGGATCTAGAACGTTATTGAGTATATACAAACATGTTTCAGTACACAAAAATTATACTGATAAACTAGATTTCATGGTAAAACTTTGAGTTGCTGTTCGTGAAATGAAAGATTTGGGTGAAGAACTCCCCAAATGACATCCAAACTTGAAAATTCTTCTTTCTATAGCTCTATATAATGCATTAACCATATTACCCCAACCCGGTGATTTAACAAATGGGTTGTACAAAAGTTGGTAAATATCCCACGTTATTAAAAATAGCTATAGACAACGAATGCACTACCCTATCATCTTTTGAAAAATCAGGTGAACTACTATAGATCCGCTACACGGTGTACCTTTAATTAGCTTTAAATACATGTAAAACTGAGCACTGATGGAGAGAGGGGATAAAGGGCGCACCTTCCAACGCTTCATACACGAGCCCCTGGCTCGGGAGAATTGGGCAACCACTCTCCGAGTTATCGAAGTAAAATAAATTACCTTTACCTTTACCTTTAGCCACCTCGGTCAGCATAATTCTTCATATCATACGATAGCCGAATCCAATGATTGACTATAGACCGGTTTCACCCTTCTTGACAACCGTCGTCAAGGACGAACTCAGAGGACAAACAAAGGTGCACTCGTCGTGAACAATATCCCGATTAGATCGACTCGAACTGCCGTAAACTGCACAAAAATTAACCATGTCTGTGAGTTAAACGCTCTCTACCAGGTATTGTTCACAACAAGTGCGCCTTTGTGTGTCCTCTGAGTCCGTCCTTGACGACGGTTGTCAAGGAAGGTGAAACCGGTCTATTGTCGAAAACCGAGTTTCCGGAGCACCAGAATCTCACACTGATCCTTGCGATATCCGTATCCCTCGAAAGTTATTTTTGGATTGGGCGTACCTCTTAGGAATACTTTCCCGCTTCTGGTGATCACGGTAAATGGCAAACTTCCGGTTTAAATGTGTACCTGCAAACATTCTATTTACATACGACTGAGTCGCTTATCTGGAAGTGAAGACAGATCGGAAAAGATACCATTTTCAAAAAGAGATGTAATTAATTCATTACTGGATTTTAGGTTTTAGTGAAGGCAGAAGACGACAAGAAAATGTGAATGTAAATGGCCGTGGAAAATGGTTTGACGGGTAACGATCGATTTTAACTGCGTAATTTTAATGCCCGTACTATTTAACATTTTTGGTAAAACCTTACGATAATAAAATACTACTTTCAAAAGATATTTAAAAGTTAAAAGACGAAAACGACGTTTTTCTTCAACTTAGCGACATTTTCAAGAAAATGAAATATGATAGACTATGTACAAAATGTGCAAAAAGTCCTAAGGGATACACGCATAACACAATAAAACTGGCACGCGCAATTCTATACTTTTGTTTCTACATTTTTCTTCATATTCATATTTTATTGTCTTGAGAATGACGCTAAGCTGCGTCGAAATGTCATGTTCGTCTTTAACTTTTGAAATGTCTTTTTAATTTAGTATTTTATTGTCACAAGGTTTTATCATTAATTCCTTCTTGTTTATGTACGCACTACTTAAAGTATCAAAAATCGAATTAAGGAACGTTCACTTTCCAACCCATTCAAGAGGGAATGACAGTTAATAGTTTCATAATTTGACAACTGTTAACTTACAGTTTGTATTCTCTGCCCCTCCTCTTAACCATGATGTACAACATCTCAAGAATCATAAACACCAGCCCTGTCAGGAAGCACCAGTACAAGGGCTGCTTCGTGTGCAACACGACCAAAGCAACGGACACGATAACATGGAGACAGAAGAGGACTCGCGTGGTGAACGCATTGAAGAGAGCTAACGCTGTCATTCTCTCTAATCTTACTTCTTTAACTCGTAAACAAGTTGTTCCGGAGACATTAGGAAAAGAACCGTCTATCGATATCAACCCGGAACATTTTCTATTTGATTGATCACGTGTGATTGTAAATGGTTTGAGGTGGGTTTTGGAATATATTTTAATGGTAAATAGAATAAGGAAACGGATATTTTTATATCGAATATATTAGTTTAGGTGTCCCCAATTAGTTTTATGATTTTATAAAGCTAGAACGACAAGACACGTTAATAAAAGGTTATTATTATTAAACAAAAAACTTCGGTCATCTATTTTCACGTATCTATTTTTCCGTTTGAAAAATTAATCTAATTTTGTGACCATTTAGCAATGCTTGGGCTTCCTGTGATACATTATATTGAGATAGACTGGGTAGAATAAGAAATCCGAAATGGCGGACGCAGTAAACATTTGGGCTCTCGGAGATATTTCAAGATTTAAAGCCATAAAATGGAAAAATACCAAAAATTCTTCGCACTAGGCTTGCGCAGAGGTTTCCTAAATATAATGGAGAGAAACGTCAAGGCAATACGCAAACGCAAGCTCAGCAAGGAATCGCAAGACTTCCTGGTTGAAGACGCACGTGGGTCAAAGCAAAAGAAAACCTCTGTTGATAAAGATAAACCTTTGTCGAGGGACAAAACAGAACGTAAGAAATCTAGAAAGAATGAAGAAGAAGAGATCGTACGGCTAGACAGTAAAAGGTAATGTTTAGACTTTTAAACTAGATGTTTAAGGTCAAAATACGTGTCAAACACTAGTCTGCGTTGTCGGCCCCAGGGGGGTGGGGGAGGGGAGAACGGAGGGAAGACAGTCCTGGGTCCTTCCCCTAACACCACCCCTCCCCCCTTCCACAGAGCTGGTAACACAGGCTACATAAACATCCAACTAATCTGTTTGTGCTTATTTTAATTGCATAAACTTAAACACCTGTCCTCCACCTTCCCCTGCTCCACTAGAAATAGTTAGTATGGAAAGGGGCACTCATTCTATCAGAATACAGATGTATTGGATTGCTATCCTAGCCATAACCTTCCACTCTGACCATTTTGTATATTTACAGTAAGATGTGCAAAAGTATGACCACTTTAAATGCATTTGCTTACTTTTGTGCATGTCTTTTTTTTGCCACCAAACAAGCTTTTTATACACTTTATTTGGCAAAATTAGACAGCTTGTCACTGAAATGTGTCAGTTTAACATACAAAAGTCTGTCATGCTGTAACAATGTAACCAGTTCTTCCCATGATACTACTATATGACGATATACTACTGTGCTACTATGGTAAAAATATGACTACAATAATGAACAAGCAATGAGAGACCAACCTCAACTAACCAGTAGACTAGATTGAAAACCGATTCATCAGACATGAGACATTCCAGTTGAACAATTAATCTCCTTGAGAGTCAACCCCAAAGAGAGATAAATGATTGTCTACCTTTTATTGATTTTTTTTTTTTTAGCATTTTGGATTTGGACCATGATCAACAAGGTTCTTGTCTTTTATTCATGAAAAAGAATCAGGTCAGTAATTGTTAAAAAATTTTCAAAATTTTGTTACTATATGTTATTGAGAAAGTCTCAATACATGTAACAGAAGTAACCATAATGTTTTGTCATCAATCTTGATCATTCTTCATAAATCTCATGTGCTGTAATAAAATTTAGTAGCTTGGTAATGTTATTAGCCTTTTAACCTAGTACCAGTATTTACTTTTTCTTCAGGCTATAGCAGTTAAAGGAAAAGTGTCGATAAAGCTATTACAAGGAGCTGTAGATGTCATGGGGTACAAAATGAAGACAGGACAACAGAATTGTTTATTTTCTCCAAACTTTTCCAGCTTACTGACAATCAAGGAGTGTAACAGAACTGAAAATAACCTAACAACAAAATCAACAATTAAGGACTTGATTGATTTTCCAAGTCGGCAAATTAATAAGACGGCCATTGCAAGAGCACAGAAGGTCTCTAGTGTCTTACTCTTGACCAAGACAGACACTACAGAAACAAACTTTGTGTCTCGATTTAAAGAATATGAAGATTGTTTTAGTACTTTGAAGGTTTGTTTACAGTTTTAATACCATGAAAAATTTGTTTGGCCATGGGATGAGAGAAAGGAAACATAGGACTGTGAAGAAAAGGGATTCTTTTTACACATCTGTAATTTCTGTGTAAAAATTTGATATTTGTTAAATTTTTATGGAATACTTTTTTAGGATTGTAATGGTGATGGTGTTTTGAACAAGGAAGAAAATCAGGTTTATAAAGTGACATCTCCTTTTGGTTTTATGTTGGTATGTAGCTAAAATTTCATGTTTATCAATTATGCCTCCCTGATCCATCGGATGGTAACTAACAAGGTTGCTCATGATTATTAACACACTTATGGGTTTCTAGATTTCCATTTATTCATCCATCCATTTATCCATCCATCCACCCCATCTATCCATCCATCCATCCATCCACCCCATTAACCCATTCATCCATCCATCCACCCACCCACCCACCCACCATCCATTTATCCAATTCATCAGTCAATCCATTCCATCTAACCATCAATCAATCCATCTAATTATCCATCCAACCATCCATTCTTTATAAATTGAATAGTGAGTTTGCTATTCTGACAGACCATGCACGAGTGAAGTTTAATTAATTGATGTAGCAATAATTAATAATATATATTTTTTAGGTAGAGGCTGGTTCAGATAGGTTCTCAATTTACAAGGAACCAGAAGAATGGATCAATATCATGAATAACATCACAAAATCATCTTCCATGGAGAGTGGTAATTATTAGTAACATAATACACAAAGATCTTTTTACGTGCCCTTTATAGCATTGACAGCATTTCCTTAGCCCAGGCAGATGATAGAGGAATAAGCAATTTCCAAGTTCTCAAAAATGATGTATGAAAGCAAGGCTTGATGTAAAATCATGCTTGATGGTGGTGTGAAACGACTGACTTATTCTGTAGTCACTCTTTTCTCTATGACTTCTTCACAGATCACTCATAAAAATAAACTTTTAAGCAACAGAAAAAGTCAAAGAAATGTCAGTCGTTTCATGCCACCAAGCATAATTTCCCATGAAGCCCCACCTTCATGCATCATTTTCAAGAATTCAAAAGTGGTCTATTTTGAATACAGCAACTGGTGTTTTGCAATCAAGAAAGAACCATACCTTGAGCATACCTGTGTACTGCAGTTACAAAGTAGGAATAATTATATTATTGATATTAATCTTGCACTCAGGGTTTCAGAATCAGTGTATTCTTGTATGTGGAGGGAAAGGTGTCGGCAAGTCTTCATTTGCAAGATATGTAATCAATAATCTATTAAATAGGTAAAGAATTTTATCAACTTTTTAAAAATCTTTGAGATAATCTGATAGACCTTCACATTGATTGTCAGTTCTGTTTTGGTTGTCTAGTTGCAGTGGGGTGTGCTATTTAGAGTGTGATGTTGGTCAGACTGAGCTCACTCCGCCAGCCATTTTGTCTTTAAATTGTGTTACCACACCGCTCTTAGGTATATGGCTGTTCATGCTACTAAATATTGTTATTATAGGTTTATTTGATATTGATTTTTGACATCAATGATATTCAATATTCACACTGCACTATTTATGTGATTTACCATTTAAGAACAAAAGGGTTTCGTATGAGTAGGAAATGTGTGTGGTACCTCCTTACACTACAGGGCTGTAGCAAGGCTTAGAGAATTTATTTAGGGGAGCCCAAGTCCCAAGCCCAAGTGGTGAAGTACAGAACCACTAGAAGAGCTATGAACTTATTATGTGTTGTTTCCCACTTGTAAAATGTATTTTCATTTTATCTTCAGGTCCTCCATTTACCCACTTAAAGTGGCCAGAAAGGTGAGCATGATTAAAAACTATTAAATTTTTATCATTTTTGCTGTGTTAGGGAGTTAGATTTAGGGGAGGGCCACATTTTTTTTTCAATTTATGTTCTATAATGTTACTTATTCTCATGATATTTTACATGCTGTCTTAGGGAGGGTCGTGTTTCTTTTCTCGTATGCCAGGGAAGGGTCTTCTTTTTTTCCAGGAGCTTTACCACCATTCTAGTGGCCCTCTTAAATAATGATAACTCCCTTACAAATGACTAAATTGCTGTTAAAAATGAATGAGATTCAAATCGTTTTCCAAATATAAATGATGAACAATTCTTTCTACTTTTCAGAGCACATTTCTTTGGGGATGTCTCGCCAAAAGATAATCCCAACTTGTACATCAACAGTATAAGTGCTCTATATCAATACTACCAAGAACAATATGCACACAAAAATGTACCACTTGTTGTGAATACCCAGGGATGGGTCAAAGGTATGATAATATGAATTCTCTGTAAATCGCTGTTACAAATTGGGCCAATGCATTTAATCTTTATTGCTCATCCCCTACCCCCTCAGGCCCGGTTTTGTATACCCATTTCTTCTACTTGATTCACCTCCCCCATCCCACAGCACAGTGGCCAATTTTAAGGAAGACCATATTCCTCCAATGTTTATACATTTCAACTGTTCATTTCAAGCCTGTTCTTAAGATTTGCCAGTGATTCCTGGGATTTTCAGATTTCCTTGACCAGAGGATACAGAAATTAAATTCACTGGCCTGTTATTCTAGTAACAACTGTTGACAATTTTACCTTCTGATTGGTTCTTAGCTGTGGTCTATACTCCTAGAAACCATGACAGCCTCCAAACTCTAATTAATATACTTTTTGTTATCATTTCTTTTTCTCAGGAATGGGTATCCCGTTACTAATAGATGTGATACGTATAACTCACCCATCACACATCATACAGATAAACTCATCTACACCCACCAAAAACCTACCCACCATCACAAGTGAGTTCCTGGACACCTATCCAGGATGGGTGTATCCTACATCAATGGAGGTGAAAGACCAGAATAAGAAGATATTGTTAGATGACCTTGTTGAGAACTTGAGGTACGTCTTAGTAATAGATCAGACATGTGGCTGACCTTTTATATTTAGTCCCATGCATAATCATTTGTCACATGTGCCTTTAGATTAGAATCTTATGGTAGAATGATGCTATGCCTAAATACTTAAACTATTCTTGGCTAATACATTCATAGCAGTACTAGTACTTTTCACCCAAAGCATCCCATCATGCATTACAATATGGAATCATAAACAGATAAAATCACGTCTGAATTTAGTAACACATTTTGATGATAAATAAATGTCTGTAATGTCTATTTCCTTTCTTTCTCTCATACACTGGTATATTAATTCATTCCTCCACATTCACTTCCTTATTTGGCAGGAGTGAAGGCAAGGACAGTAATCTGAATGCCGCAGCACATCTCTTGAGTCGAGACACTCAACAGTCTTTATACCAACCCACTATTATGAACTTGACAGCTTGTTCAGAGGAAGATCAGTCAACAGGGTCAGTCACTCTTCAATATTACCTATTTTCTTACCGTAACTTACCTGGCAGATAATCATCCTTGTTCCCCCTTAAGTTTCCATCTCCTCCTTACTCTTTCCACCCCCCCCCCCCTTGTTTTTCTCCTTTTCCTGCTCCCCTCTGACCACCTGCTTTGTCCTCTCCATATTCTTGTTCCCTCACTCCCAATCATCATCATTGTCTTCATTCTTATTTACTTCAATTCTTCAGAACAAAGCTCAAGGCATCAGATCATCGTGTTATGGACCTCTTGGCCTATTTCAGCCGAATACAGGACCCTGGTGCCAACTTTGGCCAACCAAGGCCTAGCAAGTCCCTTATGGAGTGCAAACCTTATAAAGTCTCATGGGATCACGTGGCTGTACACGTCATGCATACTGAGGTGAGTTAATGTCAGGGGTAGGAAGGTCAGTGCTTTTTCATCGTTTTAATTTTAAAATCAATCAACCTTGAGCCTGTGATTGGTTTGATAGATGTCGACATTGCCGTACCATGACCGTGCCATTTGCCTTTTTTCTCTAAGTCAACTTTGATATGTTGATATTATCATTTGACTCATACGGACCGGCACGCGCTTTCCTATGACAACCATCATCGAGTGGACACATTGGTTTTCGTAAAAAAACGCATCCAAACCCGGGCCCGCTCGCGTGCGCATGACATGAGTCAAGTTGTTTACGTGCGTATAAAATAAGGCTAAAATAGGATCATAATAAACTACTTACAAGTACATAGCATAGTTTAGCTGATTTTGCTGTGATTATTACTTAGGTTCCAAGAAGTCAGATTCTCATCTCACTGAACGCTAGTGTTGTAGGCTTGGCAGTATCACCGACCTCAGCTGTAAGTATCAAACTTAATAAACTAACTTGCGCATTATATTATGTCATCATAAGCCTTTTCTCTTACTGAACGACGCAAGCTACTGTTGCCACTCAATGTATTTTTCACAAATTAGCCAATCAGATAGCGAGAATTTGTTTCACACACAAACAATGCCCTTACAACTGAGTAAATTCGCGTGCAAATGTATCTGCCAGACGAATTCTCAGACGATATCTGATTGGATAACTTGAATTGTAAAAGAATACATGGGGGTGGATACAGTAGCGTGTGTCGCACAGTAAAGTGCGCGTATTGATCTTCAGACTCGTAACAATACTTCTAGCGCTTTTCTTAGTAATTGATCATTTAATTGGTCTCGACAGTGCGCAAATACCCTGGGGACTTCCCGTCGTAAACTTCAAACGCGAGAATAAATAACCTCTGTATCTCAGTGCAGTGCGCAAATTTTCTCATTGCGATTCAATAACATATCTGTAACAGTCCATTCGGCGCATTTTCTAAAGAACCTCGCTGAGTTTAACGGCCTCCTTAATCAGTACACTGATCATAAGGTTCTAGGCTATGCGCATTATTTTCGAAGTCGTTTTATTTGTTTATCCTTAGTTGCGCATCAAAATAAATCGCCTTTTTTGTTTCAGATAATCGAGGCACACGACAACAGAAGTGACTTGCCAAAGTTCCTCAAGGATACGCCCATCATCGCTTGTGTTGGATTAGGTAGGGGATATTTCTTTTAAATAGTGTATTTTATGATATGCGCATTCATGGTTCGAAGTTCCTAAGCCTGGTCCTCACTCGCAACATAAGCAGAATTATTACATAACCCGTACGGACCGGCGCGCGCGCTCCTGTGAAAAACATTGATAAAAATCCCGTGATTGAGCAGATACGGATTTTTTGAGGTGGTCCGGAAAAACCCGGATCCGGATTCGGACCCTCTGGTGCGCGCTTGACTTGAGCCAAATATTTTCCCGTCCGGCCCTCCCACTCAGTCAATAAGTACATAGAAACATACGCGGACTCAGTTGGGTATTGCTCATTAGCAGCTGAAAGTGTAACTAAAGTCTTGGAGGTTGTAGGGGGGGTTGAAATTCGTACTCCCCACAGAGGGGGGGTTGTGAAATGTTTGATAGCGAAGGCCCAAAATTTTGTCGACCCTCCCCCCCCCATAATAAATGAAAGCCCACTTATTCTTTAAGTTTTTTCCCCTTTTCCAGGCATAGTTCGTAACATCGATCCTGTCAACAAACTATTCTATATCTTGACCCCAGTACCTCTCGATGAGTTACACCGAGTGAATACCCTGCTGAAGGGAAGCCTGGAAATACCCGCCACACTACTACTGAAGGTAATATAGTTCATGTTCTGGTCTAGCTTGGGTAAAAATTTTTTGGTTCTACTTAAGTCAAACAAGGTACCCTATTGGGCGCACGCCTCTGGGGAACGTAGGTTTGAACTACTTCAAAAGCAACAATATTAAGTTTTTGGGCTTGATGAAACACTCTACAAATCTATTTAATCTTGATCTTAAGACAAGCGAGTGATTGGACTATAAAAATCATAGCATAGGGTGGACTGTTTTAGACTGGATCAGTTTGTTGGCACAACAAAGTCATTTGCCAATACTCGGATTTTATCAGACACAGCTGAAATACCTCATCAATTTAATTGCCACTGACTTTTTCCTTTTTTTCTTTTTGTTATAAAGGAGGGACGTCCAGGTGCTCCGTATGTTTCATCCGAATTTTCTTACGATATCAAAGGGGCTGGGGCGAGAAAGGTTCGCTATAATTTACAAAGAAAACAGTTCAGTTCACCTGCCAGGCCCAATACATGAGAAATGATTGACTTGAATGAACGTGCCTCGTATTCAAAAGGTTAACTCTTCAGACCATAATTGACAAATGTCCTAACAATCCAGGGGGCGCCTACTTGAGAGCGGTTTTTACGGTACGGTATTCGTGTGAATCACCCACGACGTGTAGTTACCGTTACGGTAATGTAAGGTACAGCTCTTCTTTACGAAATATAAAGGAAGACTGGAAACGAACCGCAAAGGATTGTGGGGCAGATCTCGCGTCACCAAAATTATCCCCACAATACTATTCGGTACGGGTGCGTTCGTTCCCAGTCTTTCATTGAAATTCGGAAAATTAAATAAGACATACAGCATACAAAGATAAATAGGAAAAAACATAATTCTCAGTATTATAGGTTTTTAATATGTACATCACCCAGAATATTGAGTCCTTTCTATAAAGAAAATTGCAATAAAAGTAATTATAACTACTAGTGTCATTTTATACCTAAAAAAAGTTACCCTAGAGTGTCTGATTATAAAACAGATTCAAACTATCGCTGATTCCTATCTTACAACCCTAAATAAGGTCCCACAATTCCATGCAGGACGAGTTCGTTCCCAGTCTTCTATCACACTTGTATCAACTGACTATTTCCCGCCATCTTGGAAAGCAAGTGTATGCTTTACATTTGGTTTCTGCGCTACTCTGCTAACTGAGTTCGATTGCCCGCGATCTCACACACTTGTTTTAACTTCAAAATGGCGGGAAACGATCACGTGACCTGTAGTGCATGATGGGAGGTTATATTTAACTCCACTCAAGTCAACAAAATGATTGAATTGAATAAAACACTTTTGGTTTTCGTTTTAAATATAAAAAATAATGCTTCTTTCTTTGAAAACAATGTGGTAATTATATTACTATTTCTTGAGCAAATAAACGATAATTCAATTCAAATTACAAAAACCGTTTTGATTCTAATAAATCGTCTACTGTGATTTCTGACTTAAATTCGCCGATAAAATGAAAAATATAACATGGAAAGCGAGAAGGAAAATAAATACGGATAGCATTCATTTTCTCACATTCTCATTCGACTTGAAATATTCGAAATTGTAGAAAATAAGAGAATTCTTATGCTATTCCTAGTCTATTGCTGTATATAAAAAAGTAAAATTCTGCGAACGCTTGGTTTAGAAAGAGAGGTGTCGAGCACTTTGTGCCTCGATTGCCTACATCACTTAAGGACTGTTTTCAAAACTATTAAGTTTGGCAGTCGGAATTAAAGTTTTAAAGAAAAGTCATAGCTATCGCTCGCACACTTCAAATGGGTCTTCATCAAGAGGCTGCCATGTTTGTTGAAACAATACGTTTCCCCTCGTGCCTCGCATTCAAACACTTCAGAACGAGTTCACGCAGGCATGAACAGGTTTTCATTCTCGTGGGAATAAACGTGGCCGCGACGTGACTAAAGCCCACCGAGTGTAAAATATCGTACGAACCCTTTTTCAGATTACTACTTGAGTCTTCGTGTCTATCGCGCGTTCTATATAAGGGAGGTCTCGTCACCTCCTTTGAAGTGAGTCCATGGAAAGGTAGTAGGTAAACGATGGTTCCAGCTATCTTATTATTAATTACATAAGGAATTCCTCTCTCTTCTGACTGTGTACGTCAGCTGTTTGTTAATACAAACTTCAGGTCAGTTGGTAAAGTGTCGGTGATGGTTTTCAAGTGCTGTCGTAGCTGATCCTTTGTCTCGTCACTTACTGGAGGATAATACGAGTTGATAGTGGCCTGCAACAACAAAAGATTTGCAACTTAATGTAGTTTGATCCACATTATTTACTTTCTTTAGTCTTTAAGTATTGGTTAAATAAGCAATTTTTCACAGGGAAGACCGATATTTACTATTTCTGGAGCAAATCAACTCCATTCGACTCCATTCTACCCTGGGTTCCAGAGGCTCTCTCCCCCAGTGCTTCTCGGTCATCTTTTTCGTGTCCGGCCTCACGCTCTTTAGCTCTTGCGGCGCCGTCCGCTGATGCGGAACGAGAGGACCTCTATGACACCAGGGTAACTCCATCCGCATAGAACCTTTATACCAATTCACCACTTTTCAAACACAAAGCATTCGACCGAGGTTGCAAGGTAAAATGTGCATAATCCTTTGAAACTAAGGCCACTGGACCTTGACGCATCGCTCGAGAGCTTTGTGTTTGGTCAGTGAACCGATGTATGGAAACTGGTGAATATAGACCTCTTTACTTTGGGCATAATGTTTTCCCATCTCAGACCACGTGTCATTCCCTTGGGTATTGCTTCTTTGTTTGTTTCTCGGAAACGCTTAAGAAGATACGGACGAGCCTCAAAGAGACTTCCTCCCAAGAGGATGACACGTGGTCTGAAATGGGAAAACATTACGCCCAAAGTAAAGAGATCTGTTGCGCATAGACAGGGGCAAAGGTCATGTCATTAGTGCCCGAGACACCTGTTTAAACAGTGTCCAATGTATAGTCAACTCGCCAGTTTCACCACTGCGCGTCCTCAAAACATGCACCCACAATTCTATGCGGCACGAGTTCGTTCCCAGTCTTCCTTTGGTTGATACTACAGTCTCCGTTCACTTACGAGCTTTTCTTTGATCTGAAGGTATAAGTCAACTACTTCTACTTCTGACTTGTGCTGTATCCACGATGCAACATCCTGAGGAACGGTAACAAGAAAATCCATCCAGTAATTTCAGAACTTTGAAAAATTGTAGTTTTTAAAACGCGTTTATGTCTAAAAGAATTCCACACCAAAAAAACACAAACAAACAAACAAACAACAAAATAAAAAACAAAACAAAAACAAAAATACCATGTTTTAAAAATTCAAGCACTCGCGCATCCAAAATATCACTAACGCTCCAAGAAATAGGAACGGGCCACCTTAATATTCCAGAATAACTGAGATACCACTGACTTAGAATACTTTTATATTATACTTACGGCATTTCCTAGCGCTTCTAGATGAAGAACTTTGAGTTTCTGGACTATCTCCAGCTGTCGATGACGAAGCCATCCCTCGAAATTCGGACTCTTGAAAAATTTTCTATCAAAAAAATAAATTTCTATTTAAATTTTTATTTTTGCCCATGAAAAACTCGTGGAGATGTTTGAAGAAATTCGAACTTGAAGAGCCTAGAACCTCCAAAGATTTTAAAATATTCATAATAGCTAACGCTCCGAGATCGTATCGTAAATTTGACAAAATTAGTTTCAGCTAAGTAAATGAAAAAAGGGGGGGAAAACAGGAGAACTTGATCATTTTCGAGATATATGATGCGCAGTTCACCAAAAGTGCCAATATGTAGAACTCCATTCAGTAATGCCACGCCATTTTGGCATTAAATGCCATTAGAAGGATAGCTAATATATTTGTATAAATTCTAAAAATGTTCCAGTCGATGTTCTACCTGTATAGTAAAATCCAGTTGCCCTTGTGTTTTGAGGTGAGTTGAGGACCAACATCATCCAACGTTGTCACGAACTCTTCAATATCGAAGGTCTTTAGTCTTGGCGGACGCTAAAGTAGGGAGAGAGAACATTAGCTTACCTTAACAGCGTCTAAATGAAAGACAATTAATTTGAGGATATGACTGTGAAAAACTATAGGACTGGCCGTGTACTGGCGTGACAACGATCTCGCGCACTGTGATTGGCCAAAGGATGTTGTTGATTTCGTCTTGTCCCGTGACCGTGACGGAAGGTGCAGTACTATGTACCACAGGTTTTCACATTTATACAAGTGTGTTAATGATTGGTGCACTTACTTTCCATGGAGAGATGCTCTTTTGAAGAGGCATCAGACTAGCAACGTAACGCTCCTTGAAAATAAAACAAAAATATGTTGAACAAAACACTTACACTGATCAACCGACCGATCAACCGACCAATCAATTTTATGATCAACCAACTGATCATCCGTACGATCAATCGACCAATCACCGACCGTTCAACCGCCGGATTACCGACCAACTAGTCATATCTTACCAAAGGAATCATAAAGCTTTGTGTCAATTCAACCATGTGACGACGAAGAATAGCATTCTGTAACCAAACAGAGAATGACAAAAATATATAACTGTGTTATCGTAACAATGACGCGTAAATGACATTAGCTCAGTCAAATAAGAACCTGTGGAAAACTTGCTCCACGGAACTCCGATAAAAAGACTGACTTACCTGTACTTCGGGAGGTCGCTTGGGATGGTTTCCCTAAAAACAATTTGTATTAAATCAAAGACTGCTTGCTAGGAAATACGTTGTAACTATTGCACGCAAGTCTACGCTATGAAGTTTTAGAGAAGCGATTGGTAATGATAATGATGAAGCTTGCAGTTCCCCTTCCACGAACTAACTTTCTAAAAAACAGCTTTGGTTATTCGGGGGCTTCACTATGGAATGA
>JAAAQI020122741.1:0-15392 GCA_011800005.2 Stichodactyla mertensii
ATACTGCGCCTCAGCTTTCAAGGGAATGTCTCGGGGGTATGGTTAGTGTGTTCACGGTTATTTTTGCATAAATTACCGTGGCAGACCCGGGGTCGAATCCCGAAAGGGTCACAATTTTCATTTTTCGTTTCTTTCTTTTTTCTTCTTCTTTCTTTCTTTTTGCTACTGCAATGTCTTCTTCCTTTAGAATATTGCTTTCTTTGGACTTGTTTAAACATTCTGAATTTGGTGCAGACACAGGAAGCCCAAGGTTTGGTTTTATTGTGAATGTCCGTGCAAGGAGGAGGATTTTTAAAGAAGTGATTGAGTATACACTCAAAAGAGTATGTAAATACAAAAATTTAACGCAATTTCTGTTTTCATGTTTCTCAATATTTTTAAGACATTCACAAAATTCTAAGCTTAGGCCGATGTCGTTTTTTTCGTATCGTTCCATAGATGCTTTGCAAACTGGACTCGAACCCAGTCCTCCGTTCGATTGTGGGAAAGGCGAATAGCACCATTAATCAAGGTCGCCACAGTTTTCCCAAAGGAATCTGACAGCGGGTTCAAGAAATAACATCACCAGCCATTTGATTTCAGAGAGATTTTTTGGGGGGATTTTTTAACTCTTACTGCCGATTCCTGGAATGTACGTGTTCTTAGCATGGATAACCTTCCTCCAGACCATATATATTTTTTAGCAATCAACATTTGTTTTTATGTCGTAACCTGTTAAAATGGTATGGCTCCTTGAACGTAGCGACAGTAGTTATGGAGTAGTGCATGTTCCATTTCTCTGCTCTATTTTCCCCCATTTGGTAAAGAAACCTGTATTTCACACTTGGACACTAACGCTCTTATTTTCCTAAACAAGTTGTATGATCTTTTTGTAGCTATCGTTTGCCCTTATCCCGGAATACCTGATAATGGCCGTCGCATCGGCAGCAGGTTTACTATCGGTGCAACAGTACGGTTTCAGTGTCAGGCAGGATTCAAGCTCCTGGGATCAGCGACTCGTGTCTGCCTTAAAAATAAGATGTGGAGTGGAAGCCTAGCTGTCTGCAACAATGGAAGTAAGTATCAGAAAAAAATCACATTGCTATCTTGTCCCACATAAGGGAATGACAAACAGGATCGATAGTGGATACCGGATTCCGAGTACTTTATATTCCTCATTCCACTTATCTTTTCCTCTCGATGATCTTGATACCAAAAACCTTATGCAAAATTGTAATATACCTCTATACTTTAGGCGCAATGTTTTCCCATTTCAGACCACGTGTCATCCCCTTGGGAATAAGATTCTTTGATTGAGTTTCATGTATATTAATGCATCTTCTCAAGCGTTTCTGAGAAACAAAGAAACAAAACCCAAGGGAATGACACGTGGTCTGAAATGGAAAGCAGTATACCCAAAGTAAAGAGGTCTATTCGCTAATTTTCATGATAAAAATGAAAATGCTTTAAGGTCCATACATACTAAGAGTTTTGCTCCGGGAGCAGGCTCCAGGGTCGTTTTGCTCCTTCGTGTATACCAAAGATTTCATGTAAAAAAGGTTATGGTGAGAGCAGAATTTTGCCCCCGGCTTACGCTCCCTGATATTAAACTACACTATGGCGCATAATCTGGATTCCTTTTGTGGCGAACGTCAAATTTTATACATTTCCTTATTCCCCTCTTCCTAAAACAGATTCACATTGTCCAAAGCTGGGAACACCTGTCAGTGGTATAAAGGAAGGCAATCGATATGACTTCGGGTCGATCGTTAGGTTCTCGTGTAAGCAAAGGTATGTACTGGTTGGCTCTTCTGTCAGACGGTGCCAGCAAGATGGCTCTTGGAATGGAACTGAAGCCAAATGCATGGGTAAGTAAACAAATGGACAAACAAATGCGTAATCAAAGAACGATTTGAGATAGACTTGGTGTTGGGATGACAACGGTGCTATGGAAAAGGTGTCCTAAGTCAAGAAGTGACATGTGAAATTGCATTTGTATATATTTTGAGCTGAAAAATTAGGATTTGATGCACTCAAAACTCTGGATCAGGTCCCTAAAATGAAAAAGAGAAATCGCCAATTTTGAGATCCCTCAGAAATCATCCATGGGCCCCATCTTAGGCGCGTACATGGTTTTCTTTTCTCAGCATCAGCAAAACAAGATTTAACCTTCGAACTAAACAAATCACCCACTTTCCAATCACAAGTCTCATTTCTAAAAGTTTCGTAGTGGTTCATAACGTAAGAATATTGCGCGATGTTGAAAATTTAAGCTTAATGCTACTTTACAGTGTTATCAGAAAGCTAAATGTTATTTTCAATGAACTATTAATCTCGTAATTTGGCCATTCAAAGCGACCAACTCAAGCGATCGACCTACCAAATGACGGAGAAGCGAAAAACGAACAAATAGACCATTTGCATGATGACGTAATTTACTACCAAGACCAAAATGATTTGAGTGGCTTCTATTGTCAGGCAAATTTTACCAATTGTCTCTTTATTCTTCAGGAGAGTAGAAAAATCTGAATAACAAAGCACTTTGACAAAGCTATCTGGTCTTGGCAGTAAAATGACGCCATCATGCAAATGGCCAATCAAGGAGAATTGCTTTTTTCTTCTTTTCAGATGAATTTGAGTACATGGTACGAAATTCCAACAATACAGCAAGGATTTTAAAACAAAACATCGACAAAATGTTGGAATACACTTGTTCTGGGATAAATACCACCTGCAATTTAACCGCTGTCGACATGAGAGCGCGGGCGATCAATCCTAACCACGCAGGGGGACTGGACATTGTCTTTGTCTTTGATGCCTCAAGTAGCATAAAGAAAAGTGACTTCCAGCTTGGACTCCGCTTTGCTCAAGAAATGGTGAAGTTGCTGGGAAGTACTTGGAAGTAGGTTTGAAATTATCTTGTAATGGGAATAACTTGCAACTTAGAGTCACTGTAGTAATATATTAAGTTAAACAACCGACCGACCCACAGACCGAACCATACAAGTGACCTACCGACCGACCGACTCACCGACCGATCCAACCAACCAACGACCGAACTAACGACCGACCGATCGAACCAAGAACGATCAACCGACCAAACAACCAAACCAACCAACGACTGACTGAACGAAGGAACAAACGAACACACGACCAACCGAACCCACCAAATGATCAACCGACCGACTGAACCAACAAACTGATCCAGTTGCAACCCAAACCACCCACCTAACTTTTTAAATGAGGTTGTTGAGTCAAAAAAGCTAAATGTTGTCATAATTTAATGCTGTCAGACCTGGAGGAACACACATCGCAGCTCTTACGTATGGCACCAAGGCTCATATCGAATTCAATCTTGGTGACGCCTCGGTCAACTCCGCCGAGAAAGCCTTCAAAAAAATAGGCAAAATCCAACGGGCGGGTGGTGGAACTGCAAGCAGGCCAGCCTTGGATTTGGTCAGAAACGCTATCGTACCATTCACTCGTAAAGGAAGCCAAAAGGTGTTATTCTTTATAACAGACGGGCACTCGAATATCGGTGGAAGCCCTCGGAAAGCAGCCGAATACCTGCGCGACCAAAAAGATTTTGAGATTTATGCTGTTGGCGTTGGAAAGAAAGTAAAGAGAAGAGAGTTAATGGAGATCGCGTCGGAACCTGAGGACGAACACGTGATTTCGGTGCGGAAATATAAAGAACTTCTTTACGCAGTCAAACAAGCTGTGAACATAAATATAGGTAAGATGAAAAATAAACAAAGTCAGGAACGGTGGTGGATTGAACTTCAGATTCTAGGGTTTACTCCATTCTGGATCTGAATCAAAAATACGGCATTCGCTGAGTCGAGATCCTAACACAAAGAGTTTTGTTTGTTAGGGGTTGTCAGATTACAGTTACTAGATTCCCGATTCCTGAGTCTGGATTTCAAAGCCAATCCAAGGATTCAGGAATCCGCATTCCTATACATTGGGTGAAATTCAACCTGAGAGAGCTTCTACCTTAAAAATATCAACTTTTGAGATGTAATTTTTATACTCTTACTAACAGACTACACGCCATGTGGGGTCAGCCCTACTAATCTACGAGCCAGAATGGTTGGCGGGAATAAAGCTGGCAAAGGAACTTGGCCTTGGCAGGTGGGAATACACAGGATGGACGACACTGGTAGGTTCAATCAAAATTCCTGTATACTCCCCCCCCCCCCCTAAAAAAATTTTGCGCAGGGTGGAGTAGAGGATGGAGAGAGTACTAGAGGGAGAGTAGCAAATCCTCGGTTCCAGAGTTCGTGTGACTTTTGCTCTACGCCAATAACCGAAGGCCTGTCTCCTTTTACTGATTAGCTAATACAGCAACGAAAAGTCACCAAGATGAGCCGTCTTCAGTCGTGTTGCGGGAAGGAGAGGGGAAGGAGAGCCTGTTCATAGGCTGAGAAATCGTTAGCCAAGCAATTGACAACAGGTTTTCGATATCAACCAAATTTTTCATTTTTTTTTTGTAGGTAATCTTGTCTTAGTGTGCGGAGGAGCCTTGATAAACAACAGATGGGTCCTTACTGCAGCACATTGCTTCTTTTCTAAAAACCCACTGACTAATATAAGATTCAAGGATATCACACCAGCACAAATGTAAGAAGAATGATCCAGTAGAGGCAAATAATTGATTCTGTAAAGGATCTTATCAGTAGGGCGACCGCAATCGCAATCTCTAATAAGATTTAGGAAATTCTATTCTCAAAACTATGAACGAATCACTTCCCTATTTAGCGCTAGTTAGTTACTAAGTTGCTCCATGGTTTTAGTGTCAGCGCTCTATATTTCCCTACTTCCTTTTTTCCAGTCCAGAGTGTGCGCGCGTGCGGCGCTAGAACATGAAAAAATGTAATTTTTTTCTTACTTTGTTAGCTACACTATTAAAGCGGGCGATAATCACCTGAAAGTCAAAGAACCAACACAGCAAGAAGTTGAAGCAAAGGCCATATACATCCACCAAAACTACAAGGACGTTCCTCTTATTGAGAACGACATTGCTCTGGTACAACTCCCTGATGATATCAAACTTGGGCCATCTGTTCGCACGGTTTGCCTACCAAAAAAGAACGAATCCTTACTTGAACCTGGGAAGTTCGGGATCGTAGCTGGCTGGGGCGCTACGCAAGTACTTAAGCTTGGAGAAAGAGCAGCCAAAAACAAGGCAAATTCTAAAGTCCTCAGGCATTCTGCTTTTACCATCCAGACCGACGAGCTTTGTGACAACAAAACAAAATATAATTTTAATCCAGAAGTTTCGTTCTGTGCTGGAGATGGTAAGGGCGGGAACGACACGTGTCAGGGAGACAGCGGTGGCAGCTTTGTGAGGGAGGTGTCACGCGATGGCACATACAGATGGGTGTCTGTTGGTCTAGTATCGTGGGGGGAGGGGTGCGGACAGAAAGATAAATATGGCTACTACACGAGGGTGGAAAAATTTATAGATTGGATTGAAAAGACTATCAAGGACAATGAATAGCAATATAGACAAATATAATTCCCACATCGTAAGTCATGCGTCGTACGCGGGCGTCGTGAGTCGTGCTTCGTTGGTTGTAAGTATCAAGTCGGTGCTAAGAAAGGAGATGTCAGAATGGGAAGGGTATAACTGTTTTCCAAAAGGGTTTGATTTTATAGCTATTCAAGAAGCAACGAAGACGGTTATTTTTTCCATAAAAATATTCGAGAACTTGTAAACCTATCTTACATTATTTTTTACATTTTAATTCGTTTACATGGGGAAAGAGGTGTGACCTGTATCCCTGGTGCTAGGATCTTCCTATCTGTGAAACAGGATTATCCTACTGCTAGGAAGATCCTAGTACCCGAAAGAAGCCTTCCTATGTGCATGTAAACAGAAATTGATGAATATATAGCCGGTAGGTTGATTTGTCTACAAGGGAGATCCTAGTTCCAGGAACATCCTCCTCTCATGTAAACAGGGCCTTATTTCGATCAAAGATGCGGTTATTATTATTCTGGTGAATTTAGAAAAAAGAGAGCGAAATAACAAAGAAAATATTGAGAAACCTGTACAAATGAAAGAATGTTCCAAACCAAATAAACATAAAGTTGGATACGAAGTTTGTCATTCCAGTACAAGAAGCATGATTAAAATGTTTTTAACAGTCTTATTAAAGTGTGGATTTCGAATTTGTTCAGATCCCCCCCCCCCCCTGCCATTCCCTTGAGCATGGTGACTATAACTCACTTCTCCATATGTTATACCCAAGAAGTGGAAACCGGCGTACGGTACTGACGTACAGCACGTACACGGTACGGTATGCGCTAACACTGAAATGGCTTCCCATGAGAATGGCCGTCGTATGAGCGGGAGACGTACGGTACTGACGTACAGCACCTACACGGTACGATATGCAGTAACACTGAAATGGCTTCCTATAAGAATGATTATCGTACGAGTGGGAAATACACGGTACTGACTTACAGCACGTACACGGTACGGTATGCAATAACACTGAAATGGCTTCCTATAAGAATGATTATCGTACGAGTGGGAAATACACGGTACTGACTTACAGCACATACACGGTAGGTTATGCCGTAGCACTGAATTGGCTTTCCATTGTTTTTCTTCGATTCATCCAATTAATCCCAACCTGTAGCTACGGTTACGGTAAAATACGGTACATGATTTATGATGTATATAGTCTTATAGTTTGCGACTCATTTATCTACCCTGAAACAAGTTAGCATTAGCCCTAAAGTATATAAAATCATATGGGAGTTTTAATTTTGTATTAGGACAGATTTCTTGCGAGAATTTAAAGGAAATACCCTCTACCCTGGTTCAAAAATAGCTCCAGAATTCAAGCATGATGATTGGAGCCACTTAAGAGTGTATGATCCATGTGTCATTCTAGATTAATCACTTAGTCAAAATATAAATTTCTCTGAAATTGAAAAATCACTTTTTAATTGAAAATGATCGTTTTCGTTCCCTTTTCTCTCTTTCATTTGTTCCTTGCCAGTTCAATCACATCTTCTCCCTGACATCCTTTATGGCTTGTCCGAGTCCAACTACTTCCTGCATTGCTATTAAGGTAGATTGAAATCAGAAACTCCCCCTAGAGAACCAAGTTCAAATCTTCCCACGTGAAGAAGTGCAGTCTTAAGGTCAGCTACATATCGATTTCTGTCTCACTGATGCGTTCAAAATTAACAAGTTTATTGAAATAATTCCAAGCTACCTTAGAATCAGACAACTAAAGATCGTTCATACAAAAGTGAATCCTTTTCAAACTAAAGGAAATTCATTAAAATCCTCGGGCACGAGATCATGGAATCTATAAAGGTATGTCAAGAAAATTCTAGCAGTAAATTTGATAAAATAATTCATTTATATTACAGATAGATTTTTAGATTTCTGTTTAAACATTTATTTCCTTATATAGAAAGATAGCCTTATTGACTGTCAGTGACAGAAACTTTCAGAGAAAGCTTTTTAAACATTTAATAGAAGTTGCAGATATGCTATAAAAATCATCAGTGAAGATGTTTAATACATCATTAAGACATGTTTTTTTAAAGCTAAGTTTTATTAAGTGATTATTGATACCAAAAGAAATAAAGATGAAGCATTGTAGTATATATGGCATAGGATTTTCACAGACTCATCTAGAATACGTTCAAGATAAAATACTCCAATTACGATACTGAAGATTTGGAAAGATAATATACGTAAAGAAGCAAGAAAAGTTGATGCATATGCTAAAATATGAAGCATAATTCTTTTCCAAAGGGTGTTTCAAATGTAATTATCTGTTAAGTTTTCCCAAGTTAGTTTGGGAAATGCCCCAAAACATGCCTCATTTGGCTGATATCCAGACACCATGCTAAATGTCAGTTCCGGTATTTTTATGAGTCTATAAAGGTCTTGTTTACCCAATGCAAGGTCGACCTCAAATAAAACGAGTCTCAGCGCGTCCAAACAGCTCGCCTTGGGCTGGAATGTCATACCACCACGGCCTTTAGTCAGGTTAATTACGTTTCCAAAATATACATGAATATTTGAGATTGGGTTTCGCCGCATTTTTAGATGAAAACATACTTAAAACTTGCTAAATATTCTAGTAAATTCTGAAATCATAGGATTTTTAGACTTATAGGGATGCATTTAAAGGTATTTTGCACAATTCTGCGGCAAGTGGAAAAACTTTTTTCTTTTTTCTTTTTCTTTTTTTTCTTTTTTTGAGGCGGGGGGGGGGATATTGTTTTCCAGAACCTTCGCTGACTCGACAGCATTTCAAGGCAAAGAAGTAAAATTTGATGATTTGAAAGTGAAATAAGACTAAATCTTGGAATGTAAAGAAAAAGAAATTCGAGAAAATCACTGAAATTACAACATCATCTACTTTTAAAAGAGGCGTGCGTAAAATGTAAAGGAAGTCCTTTCCGTCGAGTTTCTCAGACCCGCGCTCCTTCCGTGGTCGTCTCTTTCACCACGACTCGTCTTGCTTGAAGACGTTGACTTAGGACAAGACTAATAACTATGATAACATTACTAATTAAGATCTTCATTTACAGTTCTTTCCATTCGTTATTCTCATCTTGGTGATCGCTTTGGCAGAAGCTCTACCATGGGCAACAGGTTAGGACATAAGCGTTTTGATACTCGCTTAGTAATTATATGTTGAAATGTTCGCGGGTGATCGATATAGTTTTAATGGATAGTGTGTTTAAGGAACGCAATTTGGCTCTCAAATAACTTCGGCCACTGGGACACATTTTAAAACTTTTTCATTCCCAGATAAACTAAACTACTTTGGGTGCATTACTTCTTCAAGTCTTTTGCTTTTTGAATTTTTTTGCCTGTAAAATAAACCTGAACTCTTAAGTCCAAATAAAGACAAGACTGAGGAAAATACAAAAGTTTCATCTGCATCTTGTCCTACAAGAAATCTGAGAACAAATAAAGGGTTACCAATTAACTGGTGCCTACGTGCTAACGATTTTTCTCTCCTTTCGCGAGAATAGAAAGAGAAGTTCGCTGCAAAAATCCTGGAATAATTTCCGATGGCTTCCTGAACCCTTTCCAAAGTTTCCATAGTGTTGGTTCGGTGGTTCATTATCGATGCCTTCCTGGGTATCAAATCAATGGTACTGCCTCTATCACTTGTACAGGCAGTGGAAATTGGAGTCACGAACTCCCTGAATGTATAATAAGTACTTTTATATAATGATAATATACTAGTCGGTACGGAACTAAAATGATATCTTTTCCGAGCGCTTGTCAGCAAACGTAGGCTGTAAAAGCTTTCAATCAGTCTCATACGTCCCAGATTTTTCAAGTTGGAAGTTACGTTTTGGTTGATTTTATTCAATTCATAAGTTTCTGCATTTGAAATCAGTTCACTCTTGACTTGAAGCCTTAGAGCAGTGGTGATCAGTGAAGTGACTTTGGAAAAGATCTTTTTCATCGTATAAATTTGATATGAACTTAAACTTTAGGGAAAGAAGTATCTTGTCAAGATCCTGGACAGATCAAGAATGGTAGGCTAAACAATCCTAAAGGGACTTACAGTGTTGGCTCAGTGGTCACCTATCAATGTCTTCCTGGATTTGAAATCCAAGGCGAACCATCGCTCACTTGTACTAACAATGGAAACTGGAGCCACGATCTTCTTAAGTGTAAACGTAATTATATAATATTCATGTATGTTTGTTTTAAATTAGGTTTTGAAGCGGTGAAAAGCGTTAAAATAATACATCGAATTTCATTTATAATAATCATCAAAAACATCATGCATTCATTAGCAACAACGGTAACATAATAAATCTTTCGATGGATATTTAAGTTTTAGAAAATTAAAATAGGTGTTTTTCAGTCTTTCAAAGCGAAAAAAGTAAGATTAATGTTTGATTGTGGACTTATTCACACTAGGAAAAGTAGTCACTTGCAAAGATCCTGGACGAGTCAAATATGGCAGACAAAGTGTTTCCAGGAAGATCTATAGTGTTGGCTCTCGGATTCTTTATCGATGTCTTCCTGGCTACAAAATACAGGGCAAAGCGTCTATCGTTTGTAGAAGCAAAGGAAAATGGAGTCACAAAGCTCCTTCGTGTAAAAGTAAGTATAGTGGAATTTTATCCTAAGAGGTAGACATTTCTGAGGGTTAATTGTGTGCGCATCCGAAATAGGCGAGCAAAATGTACGAGAACACAGAGGTCACAGACATTGTTTGTATCGCAAACTTATTTTATCATTATTTAGTTATAAAACGTTATGAATTTTGTACTCTCTTAACGGCTTATCCCGTTAATTCGGAATTTTTTGGATACTACGCATTCTAGACAAAAATGCAAACATTTTTTGAATAACGTTGGGTAACAGTAAAATCTTAGCACAAGATGCACTGTCTAGTTTGTTTGTCGAAGAAATATGTCATCCGCCTTCTCTGCTAAAGTTCAACTCATTATATCACTGATATAACAAGCAGACAAATTCTTAAAGTCTTTAATCCTAAAGTGTCATTTTTTTCCTGACAACAGAAAGGGCATTACGTTGCAAGGATCCTGGTAAAATCAAGTTTGGCAGTAGGAGTGCTTTCAAAAAGACGCATCGCAGTGGCACTAAAATTCTTTATCGCTGTCATCCTGGCCATGAGATCAATGGTACAGCAACTATCAGCTGTATGAAGAATGGGAACTGGAGCCATGAAGCTCCAACCTGCCAGCGTGAGTGTTAATATCTTTTATTACAATTAGTGTGTGCAGTATTCATTGCGACGGACTAGCCCCACAATTGTATTCGTCGCAAATCATTAAGTTCATCGCGCATTACCTCGCAAACAAACTATACAAACTTGACTAAAACCTTGAACAATCCAAAAGCTTAAACAAACAAACTGGCTTGGGCAGGCAAGCAGGCAAGCAGGCAAGCAGGCAAGCAGGCAAGCAGGCAAGCAGGCAAGCAGGCAAGCAGGCAAACGAGCAAGCAGAGTCCTTTACAAGGGTCGATACGACAGTGTCTTAGTTTCTTGGTCTCTTTTAATGTTTATAGCCATCTCGTGTGGAAAGCCATCACTCATCAAGCATGGTAACTACACTGGAAATGAATATACGTACCGCAGTGCAGTGACCTACAAGTGTGATGTTGGATACAAGCTGACTGGAAAACCTCAGAGGAACTGCAGAAGTAATGGAAAATGGACCAAGAAGCCGAAATGCGAAAGTAAGCTCATGAAAGCGTTGTTCTCGTTGTTTTTGGTTTCAAATGGTATAGCATTCCTCTTTCTCGAGTCGTAATACATTAAAACTGAAATCCGAGATTTTTGGGTTGGAAAGAAAAAGGATGACGGGAAGGGAGAGGCATCAAACTACCCAAAATTAAACCAAAGAGACCTTGAAGAAGCACCTTTCTTGATAGCTACAAAAATAGAATGACCAGTGTGCTTATACTTAATTGGAGAACCAATATCCCGACAAAATAGGCCTATTATAGCAAACAG
The DNA here is from genome assembly GCA_011800005.2 of Stichodactyla mertensii. Lineage (NCBI taxonomy): Eukaryota > Metazoa > Cnidaria > Anthozoa > Actiniaria > Stichodactylidae > Stichodactyla > Stichodactyla mertensii. The sequence goes on from JAAAQI020122741.1 coordinate 11,475, forward strand.
TCACGGTAGCCGTAGCTGTCATGTGATCATATCGGTAATAAAAATGGCCCATTCTTTTTAAGGTGGCTACATAAAGTTTTTGGACGCGCGCGCGAGAGGTTGTGCACGAACATGCGCAGAACCGGAACTTGAAGAATTTTTATCTTGAAGACTTCACGAAAATATCGTTCGCACGCGTTATCTTTTTCTGAAACAACTCAAAAACTAGACGGTAAAGTGTCTTCAAAATTCTATATTTTTTTATCATATAAAGTTAAACAATTGTCAAAATATTTAGAAATTCGGTACTGTGGAATTTTTTTTTTAATTGTCAAATTAAAGATTTCGCATTATTTGAAATTCTGTGGTATCGAATGTTTTAGCATTGTATCAAATGAAAGGTAAGGTAACGGACTTTTATTATGAAAAGTTTTGAAAAAATTCACCGTGGAAAACTTGAGTTTCTATTTTTTTAATGAAAAGAATGCCTTCATTATAGCTGACGTAGCGTTACCATGGTAACCTTATATGTGATCAGCTTTATAAAAAATGAATCCTAAACTCGTGAATTTTAATATGGTTGGCCTGTTGGGTAATGGGTGAGCCTGCATTAGCCATAGATTACTATGTCCTATCGACTGGAACTACCGAAAACTCTAGAGAGCCACCTTAAGCTTCGTATGTAGTAGTGATGTCATTTAGTACTGATGCTATGTGTTTTGATCTTCGTTTAGTTTATAAATGTCGCATAACAGGAAAGCTGAGGATACGACATGGGAAAATACGGACTACAGACTCCACATACTCACACGGCTCCACGCTGCTCTTCAAGTGTCATAAAGGTTACGAATTGGTTGGAACAGATTCTATTGCTTGCCTGGAGGGAAAATGGAGCGCTCGAAGGCTACCGTACTGTAAAGGTTTGAAATGCAGCCCTTTTCATTTCCATGAGTTCAAAACTAACAAAAAAATCAGTAAAAAAAGAGCTGAATAGCTCCTATCCAAGCTAGCTAATCAAGCTACCTGGTACCTTATATGACATGTACTGGTAAATACAGTCCCTTCTCAATAAGAAGGCCTTTATTTACTTTTTAAAGCTAGTGCCTTAACTAGATTACATTTCAGAAAATTGCTAAATATGTATGGGGTAAAAATCATTTGTTGACACGCCCACCGGTACCTTTTGGAGGTCACTTTTAGAATTTGTGGTGAGCACCCCGCTCCCTTATATATGGGAGTCGCGCTTCCCTGGCGCGTAAGCTGTTGTGGTAACCCTGTCGTATGGCATAGTTATAAAATAATAATTGAATAATTGTGGGTAGGTCTATGACCACAAATCCTATCTCTTATCTGTTTTTTTTTTCCAGTCAAAGCCTGTCCAAATCCTGGTTTTCCCGATAATGGCCGCCGCATTGGAAACAATTTCCGCATTGGCCAAACAGTTCGGTTCACTTGTCAGTCTGGATTCAAACTCACAGGGTCACCAGTTCGTACATGTCTGAAGGACAAACATTGGTCTGGAAGTGTTGCTGTCTGTGACGATGGAAGTAAGTCTTTCAGGTTTGAAGAGCCAAAACTTCTGTAAGGGCGTGTAAGACGAATGACAGCAAGCAATATGAAATGACGATATCTAATCTCCCTGAAATAAACAAACCAAACTTTCAAACATTATGGACAACACAAGTTCGTTCCATACGGAGTAAATGCGCCCCCAAACCATCTATCCACTCTTTCGATTCTTTCCTTAAAAGGCATAGGAATTCCAAATGCTTAGTGCTTGTACTGTACTATCTTGAATCCTGTTTTCATCACTTATTTAAATTCTCAATTGACTGACAATTTTCCAGGTGCAGACTGTCCAATCCTGGGTACTCCTGTCAGTGGCATCAAGATCGGTAATCGATACAACTTCGGATCAGTTGTTCGATTTGTGTGTAAAGAAGGGTACATACTTCGAGGGTCGAGCACAAGACGTTGTATGTTTAATGGGAAATGGAATGGAACCGAGGCGAAATGCGTTGGTAGGTTGCTTTGTTGCAATTAAAGCAAAACCAGGTCAACGTATTTGTTGTAAAGTCATTTGCTGTTAACTTTTGAAATTGTCGATATTTAGTAATTTAAATTAAGACAGCTAGAGTGGTTTTCATTAGAGTGGTTTTCATTAACCCGTGAAACAAAGTGTACTAATTTGAGTGTAATAGTCAGATAGACACAATGAAAAACAAAAGAAAAAAGTGTGATAAAGCGTAATACGCTAAAGTGTATTTCACGGGTTAATGAAAACCACTCTAACCCGTGAAATACACTTTAGTGTATTACGCTTTATTACACTTCGGTTCTTTTGTTTTTCATTGTGTCTATCTGACTATTACACTCTATAATTAGTACACTTTGTTTCACGGGTTAATGAAAACCACTCTATCTCATTAAATTTTAACAGATGAGTTTCATTACCTCGTCAAGGAAGTCAACGACACAGCTCTAATTTTTCGTAAAAACATAGACACGTTGTTAGAGTACACTTGCTCAGGTGTGAACTCTACATGCAACACAACTGGTCTCGATGCCAGAGCGAGGAGAATAGATCTTGGTAACCTTGCTGGAGGTCTGGATGTTTTGTTTGTTTTCGATGCTTCTTCCAGTATCAAAAAGAAGGAATTTAAGCTTGCCGTTAGTTTTACCAAAACTGTTGTCGAACAACTGGGTGCGACATGGAAGTAAGCAGGTTTATTAACATATTCGATTCAAATCAAATCAAATCTCTTTATTCAAGTGCCTAGTCGTTATAACGCTTTCGCATTAATTGGGGGCACCATCACTCACACACACTACCACTACATTAACTGTTTTTTAAGCTTACGACTCTCAGCTCACATGCTGATTTTACGGAGGAAGGAAAACCGGAGAACCCGGAGAAAAACCCTCGTGGCAAGGGAGACAATGTTTTACCACTACGCCACCCATGCCACGCGCAAATTACATACGTTGTTGGCTGTCATTTTTGCATAGTCTTCGATGACACGCAGTTCTATTCATGTTTTATCGTTACTACATCAATGTACTTTTCTAGTAATACTTCATTCAACTGTTAGAATTTATGATCGAAGCCGCTCACATACTCAATGTGTTTATTGACAAATATTATTTGAACATAGATCAGGAAATATCGATTTACATGTGGATCAAGAACCAGAAAAAGCAAAAGTGGCATCATTCGAATAGTCTATGCAAACATTTGATTCGGTTTTATATTACATTATTTTCAGACCAGGAGGAACGAGGATTGCCGCCATTGTTTACGGCACAAAGCCAGAGCTAATTTTCAATTTCGGAGACCACGGAGCAACGACAAAGGAAGGGGTACTAAAAAAGCTAGATAAAATTCGTAAGTTGGGAGGAGGTACAGCCACAAGGACAGCACTGGAAATGGCAATGACGGTTGTTTTTGTGGACAGAAAGAGTAGAAGACAACGTGTTATGTTTTTCATCACTGATGGCCGTTCAAACATCGGTGGCTCTCCAGCAAAAGCTGCACAGATGTTAAGGGAAGAATACGGCATTAAAATCAGTGCCATTGGTGTCGGAAAAGACGTCGATTCAAAAGAACTTTACGCTATCGCATATGATAAAGAAGACGTTATCGTTGTAAGAAATTTTAAAGCCTTGAATGATGCAATGAAGAAAGCAATTACAACAACATATGGTTTGTACCTGTAATTTTTCTTTCGTTTGTGTTAAAGATATTTTTGTGGGCGAAAGTGTTATTAAGCGTGTTTTTAAATTAGTAATTTTAAAGTATGGGGTACCCTTACCCTTGCGCAATATTATCAGAATTGACATCACCTATCTGCTATCTGGTATCTTATCAAACTCATTAACATTCATTAGGCCGAAGACAATAGAAAATCATGACCGTGAAGAGTGTTGTAACTTCTGATA